>MJUU01033051.1:103137-117186 GCA_002080025.1 Modiolus philippinarum | reverse complement strand
AAAGAGATCCCTCCAAAATTAAACATAAAGGACGAATCATCGATAAAGGAAACAATTAAAACGTTGAGATAAACATCTATTTTGCAAAACATTTCAAAACTGACGAGACTGGTCATCATAAAACTCTGTCCTTAACTAAGATGGATCTTGTTGTACATTGGTTCTCTGTCAGTGTTTTTACATATGCAGGTAATTCATTTCCAATGTTTTGATTTATTTTGCAGTGAAGAGATATAGTTGTAGAAATATGTAGAAGCTTAATTCGAAGAAACTTCGGCATTTCGTTTATAAAATTCTAAAATTTACCAAAAAGGGACTACTTTGAATTCAAATCCTTGATTGCTTTTGTATGGAGAGATAACAAAATCATGCTTACGAAGTGTATGTCTCACAGTCGTTTTGTTACGAGAGCTACCACCAATTATTCGGACCTTCTTATTAAGCATAGTTATCTCCGTGACTGCCTTATAAGCCAGGGCTTGAAAATAATCCATCTCATACATTCATTATAAATGTAGCGTTGTTCAACATTTAGCAAGTGAAATCGCTCAAACCGGTGCTAGGGGCCGTCTTGAACTTACTATGAAGTAGGAGTGTTTGATCTTTGTTGAAAGCCTCATGGTGAATTCAGTATTAGGAACATCAATTTATTGCTTAATCATACCATGTATTTATAAGGATTTTGTCAAATAAACATTTACTCTTTATCTTTTTATTTGTTCACAAAAATAGATAAATGCTTTTTATGGAAAGATTCGAAGTTTATGGTCGGAATGTGATTAATGATCTCCTTGTTTCAATTAAGACTGGGGTGAAAATTAATTATTTTCATTTTGTATGACCTTACAACAGCAATTGCTATTGGGACATTTCTGGACACTACATGTACCACAATAGAAAAGAGAATTAAATAAAATTTCGTAAAATAAAAAATTGAAGCGCCATAAACCGGTTAAACCGACCATTTCTTTATCGGTACCAAGTCAGATATAAGAAATGAATGGTTAGGGAGTAATTGCACTCGAGAGAAAGTCTCTACAAATACTTGGTAAAGCAAAGCAATGGAACAGCGCTTTTATTGTTGTTTTTTTTTTTAAATTATTGCAGTTCACCATTTTTAGCAAGTTTTTCACCTGTTTTGTCATTTTGCCCTTTTGATTTCGGCGGCTCTTGACAATCCTGTTCGGCAATTTTGTCATTATGCTTATCCATCATTCAAATAATTTCTACGTTTGTCTTTGCAATTCATTTATTAACTTGCGCAATATCCAAATTTAATTTTTAAAAATAACGGCTTTGGAAAAGGCACACCAATAAGACACACGAACGCCAAGAATATCAAATAAATGCACAATTCCCTCAAGCAGATTAGAGGGGAATTCATTATTGTGATCGTTACTAAGCATGGTTGGTAAATTCGACCTAAGAAACGCGGTTGTAAGCTTAAGCGTATATCAGACAGGTATATGCAATATAAAATTACCTCAGGATTAGAGTAATAGCTAATCAGGAAATAACGATTGGTTATTGTAGCTCAAATTGATTATAACATTAATAAATAAATAAATTGGGGTCATGTGTGCACAGCTAGCTCAATACAAATCGTTAACTTTCATGACTAGTTAAGCTGACGATTTTGCTATGATTTTGCTATGATGTGAATCGATGAGGTTGATCACCTGATCATTTCTAAAGGAAATATTCGGAACAAGCAGGTAGTCTACATGTGACATGGTACATTTGTATTCATTTCACAGTTTTTATTTTGATTCTAGAGATATTTAAACACATCATTTCATTACAAAAACATCGATACAACATCGTTCGGCAACAGATTTTATTTCGTGGGATTTTTGTCTAACTAGGTTTCCTAAATGTCCGTATATACAACTGATTGAGTACTCAACTGACAGTAAACTTATGCAGATTTTAGAAAATACACATCTATATATCTTGCTATAGTTCAAAGAATTCTTTGCTTCATGGCTAACTGTCGTCTAATGATCGATACACCAAACTGGCATCTATGAAATAGTTTTTGGAAACAGTGATTGATTCATGCATTACTGACAATGTACAGTGTTCTCTTGAAAAACATCATTAAGGTGTCTGCAGGGTATTGTTTTCCTATAATAGAATTTTGTGAAATTTCTATGTAGAACCTAATTGTATTATTGTTCAAAATAAAAAATAAAATTTCGGGGTCACCGTGTATTTTAAACAAAAACTGAATTTGAAAATTTCAGGATTTAACATAGAAATGATAGGTAAAATGATCATATGAAATGATAGCTTGAAAAATTAATTATAGATTTTGTTCATACTTTGCATGTGTTTTTAAATCATTATATAAAAAAAAATAAAAATTAGAGGTCACCGTTGAAATAAGAGAGATAAACTGTCAAATGTTAATTTCTGCAGTGATATCTATGTTAAATTATTTTATCAAATTATCTCCCTTGCATGATTTCTGTGTTAAAAAAATCCAGCAACAGATTTAAAGCTCGTGTGTTTTAGTTCAGGTTTTTGTAATGAAAATGTTGTAAAAGTGATAAGGAATAAAAATTTTAAATACTTTGGAATTTTCTTTACATTTAAGATTATATTGTTAAACATCGTTAAACATCGTAATGAATGAAACCTAAATGAACAAGTATTAGACAAAAATGGCGGAATAATACCCCTGAGACACCTTAAACCCCTTTGCTGATATGTATATTAACATAATTATTTGAGACTTGTGCAGGGCAAATTTAAAATTCTCATTTTTCGTAAAATGGCGTTGTATTTTTGGTATGTATGTACACAGTACCTCCGGAAGACAAGCATCTGCCAACTGATTGATAGGTTATCTTTGTGTTTTGCTCTGACTGATCTGTTGCAATCTTAATGGTAATTAATGATGTATTTAAGGTGTATTTAAAGTGTTTTATAAAGATATATTTTGTGTTCATAAAAGAAATTATCACATGTAGTTGTTTATAAACAAGGCTATTTAAAGCTTGCACAAACGCGTGCAACTTGCACAAACGCGTGCAACACTTTTTGCGACAATCGTGACTCTTTTGTACAAAGTATTTCTGCTTATTAGTTACAAGTTGAAAGGCAATATGAGCTTCTATCGCCACAATGCGTCGGTTGTCCGGTTATGTTCAATCACTTTTGCCATTTTCACTGCAAAGGTGATACGGTGGTCACCATGATTTAACAAATCGCTACTGTGCTGAACCAACTATTCACACTTTTTATCTGATGTTGCTGTAATCTTACATAAGTCTTTAGAGTGCAGTTACATCAATACTACTCTTTAGTCGATAAAGATAAGGTTTGATTCTTTGCTGCAGAAAAATAAAATCGTGAAAATTGATGAGATTAGTTTTGATGGATAAGTTTTAAATTGATGAACATGTCAAAACTAAATGTAGTTAAATAATACATTTAGTGATGAGTGACATGTTTGAGAAATGCTACATTTTGAAAATGTAGAGGCATGTGAAAGTCTAATGCAAAAACAGATTTTGCTATAGCTTCAAATATCAGATCTACTTGTCTGGTAAAAGCTAAAAGTACTTACTTTGAATAAAGCCAATTCTAATAATCATCATTGTCCGTTCTTAGACATCAATTTTGATATTACGAATGGTAAAATAGATACTAAAATTTATGATGAAAGAGGCGATTTTGCTTTTCCCATAATTAATTATCCATTCCTGGAAGGCGATGTTCCATTATCGCCATCATTTGGTGTTTACATATCTCAACTTGTTCGATTTGCTCTAGTATGCAATAACTTTGCAATTTTAATGAACGGAATCTTTTGATAACTGAAAATACTATTACATCAGGGTTTTCGTTATTATAAACTAGTTAAATATTTTACGAAAGGATATGGAGTAAATGAACATGAGACCATAACACATATGTGAACCCTTTACTAAATTTTATCATCGATATAAAGACCTAGTTCATAAATACAACCTGTAAACATCTAATCAAGGCTGGTATTTCACATCCCGTATTTTACGGTAATGTTTGACATAAGAGTAAAAAATACTTAAACTCGCCTAAAAAACTTATAAAACCTTTAAATCGTCTAATTCATAAGGGTTATAACTACGGTATTGTCGTCAAGTCATTACGTATGACCTTCTTTGGTATTAATATTGATTTTTGATAGGGTCTTTGCATCTTAACTAAACACATTCTAAATTTCTAAAATCAATATTGCATGGACATGGGTTATGTATTCTGGTATATGCATGAAATCATTATAATAAACTCCTCACGGGAAGGGATCTTGGTGGAAGCTGTATACTGGGGGAACATAATTTTATTTGTCAGTCGGTAATGGGTCTAAAGCTGGCATGCCAGTTAACTGATAGAAGTCTTTTGTGATTTCATGCTTATGTCCGTATATTTAGTTCTTTCTGTTTCATTTTTCACAATTGACTCAGTCCCTTTGCTAACTGAATTTTATTGTTGGTACGGTTGTTTTTTTTATTTAACACATTGGTTAAAGAGGGAAGGTTTGGGCACAATAAAACTAGTTTAACCCATCCGCAGCAGGTTTGCGTCTGTCCTAAGTCAGGAAATTAATTAAGTCTTTGTGTGTCATGTCTGTTTTGTAGTTAGTTTACTTTGTCTATAGGAGTCTAGGATGGTGTTTATTTCGCTGAACTTGATTACTCTTTATTTAGGGACCGACTTCGACCTGCCGTTGGGTTCTGGGTTTCCTCCCCGTTCATTGAAGATCTTATGGTGGCTTTGAGTTGTTATTACTCCCCTTTGGGTCGTTGTCTCTTTGACACATTCCCCGTTTCCATTCTTTTTTCTACTAATTGAATAGTAATATTCTTTCCCTAATGATATTACGTTTCTACTGGTTCTGACCGATTAGATAAATTTTCGTAAGATATGTTGAATAAAGCCCCGTGCAATTTCCCGTTAAATCTATTCCGATTGAATTTAAAAAGCATTAAAGCTCGGAAAGCCTCGTTACTAAAATAATTTTTTAAAGTATTTCTAGTGGATAAAATATTGTAATAAGCTGGACCTTGTGATGTTATCTATATATCCAGACTTTGAATGCTTAACTACTCATGCTTGTAATTTTCAAAACTCTACAATCTTTCACGTAAATACACACAATATTAAAATCCGAAACAAACTTACGAACAAGGTACAAATCTGTCTGTTTATTAAATGTCTTTACAAGATCTTTATAAACAAAATTTTCTGATGTGTTATTTCAATATCAATCAATTATCTCATCGCATTTGGTTTAGATTTAATATAGCAAACAATGTTATCAATGCATCATTAGATATCTAACAGAACAAGCAACGATATTCAAAATAATCTTCCTGGTGCAGGTGGTTTTTATCCTTTTCTTGTATTAATTTTGGTACCAATGTCGAAATTAAGCCATTTGTATTTATTTAAGCTAGGGATTTTACAAATTAGCGCAATGACGTTATCTAAATAAAGGGTATAACAAATTACGGAAAAGAATCGTCGAATACCAAAATGCAAAAGGCAAAGGATTTGCAAAACCACTGATGGAGTTTTAAACCGCTGAAGACTTGGTTTTTGCATTCTAAAGAATTGGTGGGTTTTATGCTGCAAAAAACAACAATTTTCATTTCCAGAAATTGCTATTGAAATTAGTAAAAAATGAAAAGAAATGTTCATGTCAAGTTAAAATAGATTCCTGGATCACATTTGGCACCACAAGGAACTAATTTCTATTTAGCAGTATTCTTAATGATCACATGAGACTAAATTGCAATTGTTTTGATGTTATAAAAGGGATAACCAGAATCATCTACCACGGCTGAAAATTACAATCTGCCAGGGATCCACGCAGGACAAATACAAACAGGACAAAAGACAAACACAAACAACGATAGAAACTCGGGACAGCCGGACGAAATTGTGCTAGGCCCGCCAAGATCCTGATAAGATCAAAATGGCCAATCAAGATCATAACATATCTGCTAGTGCGACCTGTCAAGTCGTCATTTGTTGTGTTTTGTAAAATTGATACAAAACAAATGTACAGAATCTCATTCGTCGTAAAATATTTCTCATACGTATGTGCAGTGTTCCCAGAGGACCCTTTTTTCAACTGATTGATAGGTTATATTTGTGTTTTGCTCTTACTGATCTGTAGCAACCGTAATGGTAATAAATAATATTCTAGGAGTTTTAAAGATGCAACTTCTGTTCATAAAAGCAATTATCACCTGTTGTTGTTTATAAACATGGGACCATGGGTGTTTATAGCTTGCACCAATGCGTGTGAAACGTATTCACCTGCATGATGATTTAAAAAGAATATGTAGAATCCGAGTAAGGGGCGGCTATACCTTGTAATTCTACTTGGAGCTTAGCTCTTTAACCGATGATAATATAAAATATACTCATATATACATTATACGGTGCTATCGAGCGGTATTCCATCGTGTAATGCAGATATTTAAAAAAAATACTTTAAGGACTGTAAAATTAAAGTTGAAAAGCAAAATACTACTCGCCGATGATTGCAGTACTATCAATATTTTCTAATTACTTTCTAGAATAACATTGATAGAATAACGAATGAATACAGACAAATTTCTAACGTTAGCACCTTAGAAAATAACTGAACAAAAAACAGTTTTAGATAGAAAAGATAGAAACTCCCAGATGAGAGCAACTGGCGGATTAATATGCTTCCATATTTGGTCACATATAGAACATTTAAGAAGAGTAAGAGAATTTCGTGGTGGGTCCCTAGGGTGTGAAAATTATTGTTTCAAACACACCGAAATGTACGCTTAAGTGTTTCGAAACAGTTCGCGCGTAGGAGTTCAATCATTTACTGATAATTGATGTGTTAATACATGTAATAAGCAGAAATTAGTGGTATTTGAAGTAATAATGGACTGCATTTATCTGATAATTAGAACCGTTGGTTAGGAAACTTTCATTTCCTTTTATATTGCTTTTTTTCAACATTGTTTTAATAGAAACTTGCAATTACATATATCTATTGGTGTTTTTTATTTTTCATACTTAGTCAAAACAATTTCCTTCGGGAAACTGACATAACTAAGTTTCATAATATATTTATTACAATTTTAAAACATTCTTTTTAAGTTCGTTAATTGTACTTATATAAAATTTCCGATCCATCGAATGAAAGCATTAAAAAAAACTTAATAAAGCAATCCGCTGTCATAGTCAATATAACTATTTAAGCAGAATAGCAGTATGTGTTTTTCTTTACTGATGAGAAAACAAAGTAATCAACAAATTTTTCCTAAAAACCCGGCACAATACTTATCAGTTTTAAAACTCAAATTTGAGTTTGAAGGGATAGGTTAAAATTGTTTCACTTGCAGGTTTTTAGCTGCAATACAAATTATTGTTTTTCCTGTTGAGATTCGTCTTACCTTCAACTCTTTTTGTGACAACTGTGGCTCATTTTGTACAAGGTTTGTCTGCTTCCTAGTTGCATTGCTTTTATAGCAAAATAAGCCACTACCGTCATCATGTGTCTGTCGTCCGTTTATGTTGCTATTGTCAACATGATTTGATAGACCACTACAATGTTTCTATTTCACGGACGAGAATAAATAGCTTTCGGTAGATCCAGAGTTTGACGCCAGACTGACAAGCATCGATTGTGACAAAACCGGACTTCAATTAGCAGTGTGACGGAGCACCTAATGACACCTCAAAATTTGTAGTTTTTTGTAGTGCTCTTGTTCTTCTTTGTTTATTTGTTTTCTTATTTTCATTTTGTATCAAATAGTTGTATCAAAATTGTTGGATATGAATTGCCGTATTTTTGGTCTGTTGAGTTTTGAATTTCCCCTTTACTCCTCTCTGGTTCGGTAGTCGTTTGCCGATGTATTGAGTGTCAAAATGTACAAAATATGGTACATGTATATCTAAACAACGATTTACCTTCAAAAGATCATAATGAACCAATTGTTGATACAGTTTATCTGATATGGCTGTAATCTTTAAAAAGTCTTTCGAGTGCAGTTAACATCCATACTAATTTTGTGTTGATAAAGAAAAGGTTCAATTTTTTTGCTGCAGAAAAATACAGTTTAGACAATTGATGAGATTTGTTTTGATGGAATAGTTTTTAATTGATGAATATGTCAAAACTAAATGTAATTTAATAAAACATTTTCTGATGAGTGACGCGTTTGAGAAATGCATCTTTTGGAAAATTTAGGATAATTACACAGTCTAATGTAAAACATTATTTGCTATGGTAACGTTCTAGTAACTTCAAATACCAGATCAATGTGTCAGGGAACACATAAAGTATATCCACTCTACAAAAAAACTTTATAAAGTCCACAGTTTTCTATTTCAATTACAAATGAACTTAGTTTTAGAACACAGTTAAATAAAATTTAATCATACACTGCACAATCAGTTTTGGAATATCGTGTCTTATGTTATCATGATCATCAGCTTAACTTACAAACTTGAAAAAGTCCGTGGGGTAAATTTTCCGTCTGGTCATGCTTCCTCGAAAAACACAAATCAATGCAGTTTATCCCAAAAAGTACGCGCTTTAAAAACAAATCAAATTTCAGCCATGAACTTATTGAATGAAGCAATTTATTCGATAAGTGCTATGCTTTGGTGTGTTAAAAAAAATATTTTGGTATTGGAATATATGAGTATCCTAATTGGAGTGCCCGTTTCTGTGGCATTAAAAATATTCTAGTGAATCAAGGTCTGTGTGTACAGTACAAAGATTGAACTACTTGAATCAAGGTCTGCGTGTGCAGTACAAAGATTGAACTACTTAGAAATAATGTCAAAATTACGATTTTTGTAGGAAACATGATTTTTCAAATCTCAAAGATTGTAAATTTTGCCGCGTATATTTATTGTCTAGGAATATAATATGCTTAATTATTCAGTTTCGTAATTTAGAAAAATCTACAATCTTTCTCAAACATCAAATTAGATATATACACAAAATATTAAAATATGAGACAAACCCTATGAACAGGTACAAATCTGTCTGTTCATTAAATGATTCAGTGTCTTAGATCTTAATAAACAACATTTTCTGATCCATTATTCCTATTTAAATCAGTTATCCCATCAAAATTGTTTTTGATGAAACGCAATAAACAAATGTTATCAGTGCATCATTGATATCTGACAGAACAACCAAAGATATTTATTCTATATAATCTTCCTTGTGCAGGTGGTTTTTAGCCCTTTCATGTATAAGTTATTAAAACACGAGTATTAATTTGAGGTAAGTGATATATTCTTTTGCTCAATATATAAATAATTAGGTTATAACAAATTACCGAACAGACTCATCAAGTGCCAAAATCCAAAAGGAATTGTTTGGAGCTTATGCACTGCTTACTCTTACAGTGGGGTGCAGACATAACCTCTCGTCTACTTGGAGAGTCACGAGAACAACTCAAAGTTAGTTTGAAATTAACTTGGAGGAGACTTACGTCGGTCCTATAATCATATCTTTTCTAGCAATGACCGTTTTTACCTAAGTCTACTCTAGCAATGATCGTTCTACCTAAGTCTATTCTGGCCATGACCGTTGTACCAAAGTCTGCTCTGGTCATGACCATTCATGTCGAGTCTGTTTTGATGTCAGATTTATCTGACATGAAAATTTTACCTGGCGCGTTATACAAATTCAATGTTTTTATCAAAATTCTAACCACTTAAAAATACTGAGGCTTCATTCCGTGTATGGCACTCGGTAGATGTCCTTGGTACTGGATTTGGCTTTCTTTTTCGATTGTTTTGGAAATGAGTACTTCTTTTTTGACAACTTTTGGATTATGGCTTTCCATATTATTTGATATTAATGCTGCTGATGATAGGTAACTCCTTGAAACACGTGTACAGCATAACGAAATTTACAGTTTTTATGCACTTTAGGTATTTTTTGTATTTTGGTAATGTCTGTTCTTGCGAAGTCCGTTCTGGGCACATCCGTTCTGGTCCTAAAATTTAAACTGAATATTAAATTAGATTTGTCAGAATTTCCTTTTTCGCAGACCCGAAATTTTTTAAATAAAAAAAAAACATAAATAACTATCTTATTTTACTTTTTATAATTATTTGTTTCAGTTACATAATCTGATAATTTTTTATATTTTTTGTATAATTTAATTCGATATTTTGATTTTATGATAACAATTTAAAGAAAACTATTGTGAACTTGGGGTTTCGTGAACAATGTCCCGATTACAGGTAAATAACTGTCCGCGAAAAGACATTTTACCGACAATAAACAATTTTATATCTAAAAATTTTTCATTATTCTGTTTTTCATCGTGCAATCATACCGTTATTAGAAAACATAATACGTGTAATTAAAAACAAGGCCAGATTTTAAATTTGTCTGGCTTCGCTATCTACGAAAAACACTTTTCTTCTGTATCATCTTATAAGACAATCAGTGTTTTGATACATGAAATTTCATAAACATTCGTGATTGATCATGCGGTATTATAAACACTAATTTTCAATTGAAAGCAATACAAAGTCATATGATTATTATGAAAATTATTAATGTATTGAAATGTAATGCTATTTCCTCTTCTCTGCTATATATGCACAGATTGTTAACATTCCAACTAAATGGCGAAAACCAACTCACAGTACTGTACCAAACTTCTTACTTTACTTTGTGAAGGGTGACAGACATTAGGTATTACTGTAAGCTTCCCTTAAGATGTTAAAGCATATTGTCTGTCTCGTATATCACACTGTTTCTTGTATTCTTTTAGTTGTAACACAGATTTTGTTTTTGTAATTGTCTGTATACTGAGACATCAACAATTAACTAAGTGTCGAAGTTACTGTAAATTTAGATTATGCACATGGCCATCTCGATAACTAATGTCTCTTCAGTGCAGATCAAATAATAAAAAAAAGAAACCATTTACCGAAAACGCCAACAAAGAACAAGAAACCAATATGTTCCAAATGAAGAACCAAAATTATCATAGAACAGAGCTTTACATGAGGGAAATACTAATTGTTTTTTTTGTTTTTTTTAAATAAAAAGCTTTGATATTGCAAATTTCCAATATTCGATTTTCGGGTCAGCAGAAATGTACTGACATTTTGGTCAGTGAATACGCTTGTGGTGATTTTGAAATGAGACTCGATAAATCTTTCACCACATAATTTTAGCTGGATATATTTGGTCGGTGAAATTTGAGGAACTGATCATCAAGAGGACCTGAAGATACCGCTAGTTCTTTGTAGAGTGCACACTGCTAAGAAGTTTTTTTGGCATTCTTAATGTCTATTTCTTTTCCTTTGCCATGTGTCACACTCGTACTATTTTTATTATATGTATTTTATAATGTTTGCCGTGGTCTTCTCTGCCTTTGGGCCTCGATATTTGTCAGTGTTTTTATATAAGTAAGTGGGAACCGAACCGTAAATCCAAAAGGAATAATCCAAGCACAATGGCAACATCGGAAACAACAAAGAAACAGAGACACACCATAAGTACAGCACAGAAAAGAAAAGTGAAGACATACACGCACACAAAGATGAGCAACACGGATCCAATAAAAAAAATCATTGGTGAAATCAGGTGCATCGGTAGATTGAGCATCTCCTCTTCTTATAAGACACCCACCATGTTGAACATGTCAAATCCGAAAGTAAAGTCAAATCTGTTAGAGGAAACAACAACTAAGCTTTCAAAAGGAAAGATCTGTTGTCATCTTGTAAACAGATATCCCATAGCGATCCACAAGATAGTGATGTCGACCGTAAAACTTCAAGAATTACTTCAAGTTTTGGGTAACATACCCTTGTTTAAGTAGCCTATTTGTGAGGAACCAATATAATCTAGTGCTTTAACGTTAGAAGCAAAATACTTGGAAAAAGCTTTTCATAAGCTCAGAATTCAAATATTTTTAAATGTTGGTATTCATTTATCAACCTACCAATGATTCAAATTTAACTATAAAAAGTACGAAAGTAGAATACCGAAGGATCAAAGCACAAATCATTTAAATAAGATAGAGATTCAGGAAAACTGAGAACATCAAAGACACAACACAGGAACAAAACACACGAACAACACAAATTATAAGTGAATAGACACTTGTCTTCAAATAGATTGAAAGGATTTATTACCGTGATAGTGATTGAGCACGGTTGCTAAATATGAACGTGAAGTTGTTATGTATCACAGTGTATGAGATATACCGGTATCAACCTGAACCGGGATCGGACTAATGGCTTATAGCACTAGAGATCGAATGGTTATCGCTGCTTGTCTTCATGATAACTTAGATTTGGGCGTCATATGTATACAAATAGCTCAAAACACAGCGTTTATATTCATAACTATATAACTGACATTTAATCTTCAACGCAGGCTTTTGATTGGTCAACTGATCATCTCTAGATAAAAAATTCGGAAGTGGAAGGAATGTACATGTCATAGGTAGTATTTCTTTGCATTCATGTGACAGTTATGTTTGGGTCTAGAGATACTGTAACACAGCATTTCAAAGGAAAATCAAAGGAACAACGGCGTCTGATGAAAGTGGTTTAAGTATGCGGAATGTTTATCCTCTATAGATATAGCTTTTCTAAATGCCGCTTTACATATGACATTTTATTTTCAAAATACAACAAACGTTCACAGACTTAAGAGAAAGCAAATGTATGTGTCTTTATATGGTTTCTAAAGCAATAATTGCAAATGCCACTGCTCAATTTCTGGAGGTCATCCAAGATCAGCAAACATACTAAAGTCAAGATCTTTAAAAGCAACATTCATGATGTTCTTTTATATGGTGAAGAATCTTGGAAGGTGACAAACTCCAATAACAACCAACCTTGACATATTTCAAACAAGATGTCTGAGAAGAATAGTAAGACTCTTTCTGCCTAAAACCATATCAAGTCATGAATTATACTGCTAGGAGAACAAACACCACCCCTCTTTCACTAGAAATAAAGAAACGATGGTGGTCATGGGTATGCCACACATGTAAAATGCACCCAAGGGTTGCTTTAAGATGGACACCAACTGGTAGGAGGAAGAGAGGAAGGCTAAAAGACACATGGAGAAAGAGATGAAGGAAAGAGATTGGACATTGGAACAAATTCAACACTGGTCCCAAGACAGACAGGCATTGCGGTCTCTAGTAATGACCTTATGTGCTACGCAGCACTAAGAGGATTAAACAAGTAAGTAATTTTATAGATGGTTCTGAGATTATTTCGTCATGGCTAACAATATTTTTTAAAAAATCAGCAATAATTATTAGTGCTTTCGGAGTGCAATATTATTTTACATGTGTGGCATATCCCATATCCATGACCACCGTCGTTTCTTTATTTTTAGTGGAAGAGGAGTGGTGTTTGTTCTCCTGTATAATTCATTACTTGATATGCAAAAAAAAAAAAAACAATATGTAACAATAATTCCATATGTAATTGTAACGTCAGGAATATCAAACGGAAATATTTTTCGATATTTCCGTTTGCCCATTAATCCGCACCGCAAAAAGATAGTGCCGCGAAAAAGACGTCGTTAACATGGATTACGCAGTTTTAAACGTACAAAATTGGAATTATGAGGATTTAAACACTGCCTTTTAGGAAATTATGCATTTATAAACTCCGGCAGCTCACTCACAAACTTTAAATAAAGTCCTACGGACCTCTACTCTACGGTGATACAGTATAACTTATATTTTTAATGAAGGATTTCTATAGACAAAATCAATCATTAGAAATAGCTGAAAAATTTTTTTCACTGGAATTACTGAGCTTGAAAAATGTTTTAGACACATTTTTTTTTTATAAAAAGGATAGGAACAACATATATTTTTTCACCTATCTTGTTTTCCGAAACACCAGGAAACGAGAATCTTTGCTTCCGGACAATTTCATAGAATAATTTAATTGCGACCAGGAAATTCTGATAATTATAACGATGTCTTGAAAATCTTGAAACAAAATGAACAAAACAAAAACAAAAACAAAAAAACAACAAAAACAAAA
>MJUU01033051.1:62531-98949 GCA_002080025.1 Modiolus philippinarum | reverse complement strand
GTTAAATCTTTGATTTTAAATCTTAAAATTAATTAATGTTAAGGTCAGTTTGATCCCTTATAGCACACCTACCTATAGACCCTTTCAGGATAACTGCAGTCCTGAATTTTGCATGTGTGCTCTTATGTTTTGAGTGGGTAAATGCAACGTCTTCATTAATTGTCTTACAGCGTTATTTTTTATACCTTATGCAGGAGCTTGGTTACATATTGTAGATGTGCACTACACCTTTTGTTTTCCAAAAATTCCTTTCTTACTAGATCTTTTAGACTTTGTCATTTTAGCTCAATGCAAACCACATGGTGACCACCTGGTATCCACTACTCCTCCTTGCCCACTGATTGGAATTTCATGAAACTTATGCAGGAGCTTGATTACATATTGTAGATGTGCACTACAAATTTTGTTTTGCAATGATTCCTTTTTTTCCAGATGTTTAATAGGTATCCATTGCCCACTAGGCCACAGTAATTCTAGTTTTTTTCAAGCTTTTCAAGTCTGTCAAGATACATTTTCATTGTGATGAGATATGCATACATGTTATCTCCCTATTGGAGCGTTGAAATTTTATAGGCTTTTCAAATGCCAGAATTTCAGAAATATTCCCCAAATAGTTGGCTTCCAATAAAAATTTATTAGAATTAGTCTGACATGGAATACTTGCAATTTAAATGTCGTTTGTACAAACAAATTCCAATTTCAAGTTACCTGAAGTTTCTGATATACACACTGGCATCTAGCTCTAGTTAAGGGGGTAGACCTGGGGTAGGAGAAGATAACTCTGTTTTTCACTTTTTTATTACTTACACAAACAAATAGAATCATTGCAATAGGTATGATCAAACTTTTTTAAATTGTAAAAATTTTTTCCACACAGCAACTAAATATTCACTTTGTCATAAAAACAAATACCAAACATCCAGTTATTTATAATGAGTGCATTTTACCCTACATTTTTGCAATACTGTCCAAAGATAATGAAAATATGTAAAAGTCAGATTTCTTCCAAGGGAGGTAATTTATAGTACAGATTCAGCATTTTTATTGATTTTTATCCACTTTATTCTAAATTAAGAAAAAATAGGACGGTAGAATTTTCTAATATTTTAATATATCTTACATCTACTAGTTTTCTTTCTATTCTCAGTTTTTGGTGAAAATTAAACGACAGAATTTTTTACAATAGATGTTTGAAAGTGATCAAAATAGAGTAAAACATTCAGCCTATACTGTTCAGAACACCCACTTATTTCAGTTTAAACTAGTTAAATTTACTATCATTATTCATGCTTACTTTCACACATGTCTAAACTACAGAATTTTGCATTTGAAATAATTCTAAATCAAATACAAATTTAATTAGAGCCAATTTTATACACCACNTCATACTGGTTGACGATTAACAAGAGCCATGTTAGAATAATATACTATAACTAAGCCGAGATTCTAATTATCGCAAAATATTCAACGAATGATCGAACAACGCAGTAATTCACGAATGCGCGCAGCGCATGAGTGAATTACAGTCACTGTGTTTTCGATCATGAGTTGAATATTTTCGATAATCAGAATCTAGGATTAGTTATTGTTTTTATTATATATTATATAGATCAGTTCTCTCATAATTATTGGTTTAATTTGAGATTCTTTTCATGAACCAAGTTTTCCATGTTAATCCGCCGAGACGTTTACTTAATTAACAACAACGTTGACGACGTCTATTGTGACGTCACTTCCTAGAGTGAAATTATGGAAAATAATTTCACAGTTAATTATCACTTTTCTTTCACTGAGAAATTTAAATCTTTCACCGTCCTCTATATAATAACAAATTATATGTTTTATATGTAAAAAAGTATTTGATTTGACTCCTTCATTTTTCTTATTGCGTTCCGTGTACTATATAGTTTTACACAATAATTACTTTAAGAAAAGGACGATAACAATTAAAAGAAATAAACAAAAAATCGTATTCTACTCTTCGATGCTCACAGCATTACGATTATTTTCTAATTACTTTCTTGAGGAATATCGATGACATGGAATGTTTCAAATAAGATGAGCAACATTTTAACGCCGAAAATAACTAAACAAGAAAAAAAAAGTCAGAAAACTTCTTAGAAAAGGAGGAAGTGGAACATACTGACACTATTGAAACAATTATCACAGATAGAACTACTAACGATGAAATGTAATAGGACATGGTGGTACTGGTTGCCCGAAAAGAGGGAACCAATAAAACCACATTTATCACCCCTCCTTGCGTCAAAAACATGGTAAGTTCCACGTATAAGAAAGCAAAGATTTTTCTACCATTCAGGAAAACAAGTTTTAGGTATCACACGGTGGTTATCAATAAGTGAAAACTTCATGGAGACATCATTTGTCTCCATGATATTTGTGACAGGGTAAATTCTGATAATTATGACAATGTATAGAAAATCTTTAAAACAAATCGAAATGTACGGAAAGGTGTTTCGTGAAAGTTCACATGTAGGTGTAAAATCATCAATACAGTTTCCTATAATTAATGTGTTATAACTAAGCAGAAATTACTGTCTATTTGAAGTTTTAATGACTTGTATTTATATGATAATTACAAACGTAAGTTTGGAATTTGTCATTTCCTTTCGTTAGAGATTTTTTTACATTCTTTCAGTAGGCAACTTTTATTTGAAAAAAAGTCGAGTATTCTCTTGATTTTTTTTTCATTATATGAAAAACATTGATTCAGAAAATAAACGCAAATAAGTTATATAATATATTAATTGGAATTTAAAACATTCTTTCAGTGCATTAGTTGTACTTAAACGAAATGAAGGTTTTATAATTCATCTATTTAACATCTCTTCAAAATGTCTAATAAACGCAATGCACTGTTATAATTAAAATAGCTATTTGAGCAATATTCCAATAATTTGTAACACTTGATGGTGAGAAAATGAAGTAAACAACTAATCTTTCATAACAAATTGGCACCTTATAATTATTAACTAATTATCTTTTTACTGGAGCAACTCTTTTACCTTGTTGAAACAGAAAAGTTCGTTGTCTTGTTCATTATATTATTAATCAGTTTCAGAGTCACTAACATGAAACGTGCATGACGCAAAAATTGCAAAGACGTTTGTCTGTTGCAGTTTTGAGATGGAAACGAATTTTCCCTTTTTCTTGGGAGAGGATATTCGGAGACCTATTCTACGAGATATTTCTTCATAATTTACACGTTTTCACCCCCCAAAAAAAAACCCCACAAAAAACCAATACTCAGGTACGCATTTTATTCGTCCTTTTAGCTATAGCCAGTACAGGAAAAGCAAAGGTGAAATCAATTACATTTTTTCACAAGAACCACTCAAGCAAGTTTCCTGATATTTTAGACGTAACTTATGTAAGGAGGACTAAATGCTGTCAAACAGTTTTAGTCTGCTTCACCCTGGATAAAGGAAAAATTGCCGCTAAGTGATTCCACTAACAGTGTTCATCTTGAATCACAAAGACTAGTTTCCTGAAAGCTACATAATTTTTATATGAAACTTAGGAGTAAACTGTTTATCCCCCGTGCACAGCTCTGTTTTAAAGTTATACACCTTTCAAACATCTTTCGGAGTTCGCTTTCAGATGTTTGATTTTATCTGCACCGAAGACACATATGTTGTTTAAAAAATAAACTTAAAGTAATCATTTTGTGTGCATCGGAGATATATTTTACCTGGAAAATTTCATTCTCTCTGGTTCTACATTTTATCTTATGTCCGATTTTCTTATCTTTTTGGTCACAGTTACCAAGCCGACAGTTCGACATAGGCACATAGCCGCCAAGTGTTTTTTAAATATATCAAGATTCGCTCTGCGTATTAATGAGGTTTTAAAGATCATTATTACCAGGGTCGTCCGACCTAGTTATGAGGTTTTTAAGTATTAAAAGCAACTTTGACAATTATTGAAGAAAAATACAGATTAAATCTTGATATGGAATTATTCGACATTTAAAGTAGATTGACATCATTTGATCCAGTCTAAAATGATCGTTTATCGAAAAATATCTATGAGATGCAATGGTCACCCGAACTCTTTATGCATCTCTCATGCATACTTCAGAATACTCGACATAGGAGATATTATAAAATATGCTATTGAGATGTCTTTCAAGTAAGGAAGAACAAGATCTTATCAAGAGATACAATTTATAGAATCAATTTACTTCTGTATTTTGTTATTATTCGACATCTGGTTAATAATCTTAAAATATAGGTCACGAGTCTATATCAGACATTTCAGCATCAACTACTCAGGTATTGGTTAAGTCAAATTAAGGACGAAATTTAAAACAAAGACAAAAGGATGGATTGGTAGTATGAATTAAATCTCGCATAGGGGAAACTTATTCCTCTGGAACACGCACTCGATTATACCGCTGTTTTCTCTGCGGAATTCACCTTGCTGGTGCTTTTTTTGCGATGGTCATTTGATATCTGCTACCATCTTTCATAACCTTATTCTTATTTCTAAAAAGCAGTTCATTTGTGACCAGAAAAAAAACCACAATGGTGGGGGGTTTGCGCGCCAAAATACCGGTTTAACCCATCATTTGTTTTGAAATACCTGTACCAAGTCATGATCATTGCGGCCGACAATAATTCCCGTGGTTTCCAACTAATTTTTTTTGTCTCATGGATGGACTTCGGCTATTAACAATTCTGTTCGTTAATTTTGTTATTACCCCCATACCCCCATTGATATATTGCCTCAATATTGCTATTTTTTAATTGAATTTTTTTGCTTTTTACTCTAGTTTTTACTTCGATATTGGTTTCCCGAATGCATTTGTCAGTCAGAAAATATATTTGATGATGTTCATGTTGCATAGGGGAATATTTTAACTTTAAAGTTCGAGTCGTATATACATGTATATAAGTTGATTGATTTCGTGCAGTTTCCTTATTTTACATTATGATTTGACACGTAATTGAAACTTGGCAGATTTGGTTAAAATAAAAGACATAAATGTTGCCAAACAAAATCACAGATACACACACATTGAAATATTTATTTAAATACATGTGTATATGTAGGAGCTTAGCAAATAAACAAATAAACGATTTCAACAAAGCATCATATACTTACTTAAGAGAGTACGAGTGTCAAAATTTTGTAATTAGAATTGAAATTCTGACCTTTTGTTTTGAAAAACATGAGGAAAAATTTTGAAAATCCATGTATCAATTTTTGAGTTATAAGACGTCAAAATTTTGGCGGGAAACAGATCTCGCTAGAGTTTTCCTTGATTTTCCAATAGTTGTTTATATGCCTTAGAATATATGAAAATATAATGGGAAGTTAACAAAATTTAATGAAGGAAAGATAACAGGAAACACTTACAATGGCCGAACACTACAATCACATTTCACAATTATCCAGGTAACCGCATAAGTAAAACAATAAAATGACAAAAGACAAACATACATGTAGATAACGAAGGGAACTCGGGATAGCCGGACTTGTTACCGGCACTAGCAACAGCCAGCGGTAGGGTTAAACCGGTTCATGGGTACCCAATAACCAATTGCAAATATAGTCTATTTTATGCATGGTAAAGTGAACTACGAACAAGAAAATATCATCCATGTGCAAAAAATTAGCCCTGTTTGAGTGGATAAAACCCAAGGATATCGAATGCAGTTGAAAACTTACATGTACATGTACGCTCATACACCCTTAACAATCTCATCTGCAAACACAAATTCAAAAAATAGACATCCTTAATCTCACTAATTATTTGACCCTTTAATCTTCATTTTTGCAGAAATTGAAATATAATTAAGGTAGTGTCCCCTTTGGCTGAAAGGAATGAGAATTTCCTAAAATGTTAGTGATTTGGTAGGACTTAATGAAAGATTGACAAAAAAGAGAGATAATAATAGGTTAAGGGGCTTTAAAAAAATACAAGCAATTTAACATTTGGCGGCTAATGTTGATTTTCTAACTTTTTCAAAGGCCTTGTATAGACATGGTAAGTCTTAAAAATTCAGTGCAGGAGTAATGCAAATTTCTTGGCAATTTATCTGAAATTCCTTAAATGTACATGCATTTAGATGTTAAATGCTCATGAAAAATTGGTGTTCATTGGCAAAATAATTTAAATGAAATGATATAGAAAAACACTCAAGAGTTTGTATACCTGACCAGATGTCAGAAACTACCTTAAAACAATGGTTAGATAAAAAAAAAATGGTGGTTGATCCTTCTGTAATTTTCCGTTTGACTAAATGTTTTAAAATGGGCCGTTCTCTTTTTACTATCGAAAAAGAGTTCTAGTATGTGCAATTACAGACCAATTCTGATATGCTGTTGTCTGCAAAAACATACTGCCTAGCAGAAAATCATAACAAAGTTTTTTTAACAACTCAAAAAATTCATGTCGGTCGTTACATAATTAATCGTAAATATGGGGTTCTTATATCTATTATGTTCAATTATTACTCCTAGCGAAACGTTGATAAAATTGAAATACAATATCACAGGTTATTTCTCTATATTATGGCAGATACGAACTCATAAGAAATGTGACCCTTCAACTTAATGTTTGACTTCGACATAACTTATACATCGGCAAACGAATACCGAAGCAAAATGAGGAAGTCCATATTTGAACGTAAGTTAATGGATTTTGAGAGAAATTCAGCTGAAATGAAGTAATAAAAAACAGAGAGACTTTGTTCGAGAGGAATTAAGCACTATTGATCATTCGACTATTTTATACCCCCACTCGTTAGAGAGTGGGGTATACTGCATTCACCTTGTCTTTCCGTCCGTCCGTCCGTCCGTTCGTCCGTCCGTCCGTTCGCCCAAAAATATATTTCTGTAACAATTTTGTCAGCTTTTAGTGGAGGGATTGATTTGAAAATTGGTATGTACCCTCTGTGTGATGTGCTTTAAGTTACATCTTATTTTGAGTTTTTTCAAATGTGTACTTACTGTTTAACGAAATGTGGACTTAGTAACGAAATGTAGAGAAACATGATTTTTTCGTCGCAGTTTTCTCAGCTGCTATAAGAGGGATTGATTTCAATTTTGGTATGCAGCCTCAATATGATTAGTTGTAAGGAACGTCTTATTTTGAGTCTTGTCTGATACGTACTTCCTGTTTAATGAAATGTGGACTTAGTTACGAAATGTAGCGAAACATAAATTTTTCGTCACAGTTTTCTCAGCTTCTATAAGAGGGGTTGATTTAAAAATTGGTATGCAGCCTCAATATGATGGGTTGTAAGGAGTCAATTCAGATGTGTAGTTCCTGTTAAACGAAATATTGATTTAGTTACTAAATGTATGAAACATGAATTTTTTGTCGCAGTTTTCTCAGCTTCTAGAATAGAGATTGATTTCAAAATTGGTATTCAGCCTCTACATGATTAGTTGGGAGAAACATATTATTTTGAGTCAAGTCAGATGTATATATCCTGTTTAACGAAATGTTGACTTAGTTACTAAATGTATGTAACATGCATTTTTCGTCGCAGTTTTCTCATAAGAGGGATTTATTTCAAAATTGGTATGCTGACTCAATATGAATAGTTGCTTGGTTACTACATTCTGTTTATTCTTGAGGATTATGCCATTGTGTCCATACTTGTATTGTGTCCACACTCATTTAAATTTGCACTTGCCATATTGATTCAGGGTTCAGTGAGTGGGGGTATTACTGGTTTCCATTTGGCGACAGCTCTTGTAATCTCTTCTTTCATTATTTCGTTAAAAATTTCCTGGAGTGGCAGATTTTTTGTGTGTGTAAAACAACTTCCTTTGTGAAAACTGTATTGCATGAGATATATAGTATTATTATTATATATTTATAAACCTTTTATTATTCAGAACCTGATCACATGACCGTCTGTATTGCATGTATGTGAGGTTACACAATATGGTATATAAATTGGGATATAAAAAATAATACCAAACAGAATTGACAAGAGCTAAATGTCTGCCCTAAGAAAAAAAAGACAAGTAGTTGCACAACCACCGGAGAAATTGTCAACCGATATGATCCTGACTTGGCAAGGGTATTTATAAAGAAATTGGAGATTGGGGTTAAAATGTTTTAGCACCAAAAAACTATCCTTCCATTAGTGTTCTTTTATGTTTATCCGAGTACTAAGTAAAACTGAATCTTGAATCAAAGTCCAGACCAAAAGTTCAAAAGGAAATGAAATCTATAAAAGAATTTTTTTAATGTTCGCATGAGACGGAATGTTTTCAAGCTTTGATTAATATGGCGGTCACTGAGATAATAATGTCTGAAGAAAAAGGATACATAATAGATGCAAGCTCTCTCTTATTGAATCAACTGCGAAACAAACACTACGAATAACTAAATACCGAACTTACTGTAAATTTTATTTCTGCATATGTCCATTTCAACAGCTTATATTTGTATGTATCTTTAGTGAAGATAGAATCTAAACATTTGGAAGACCACAAACTTGAAGATGATTAAAACCTGATAGAGAATAAATAAATCAGGACAATTTTGGATATAACTATTATAGAAATTGATAATTTTTGAATTATAGTCGTCCATTCTTTTGTAAATTTGAGTACTTTGTGTTTTATCAATTCAAGAACAATTTCATAAATAGAGATTCATTAAAGATCTTATGGTGGCTTTGAATTGTTATTACTCCCCTTTGGGTCGTTGTCTCTTTGCCACATTCCCCGTTTCCCTTCTTTTTTTTTCTATGAACTTAACATCTGGAGCTGTAAATTTGATGTTATATTTAAGGGAAAACAGATTTCGAAAGGGAGATAAAAGACTCTTATGTAGATATCACTAGAGAAATTAACGTTTCAAAATTAATGCGGGGACCAATATTTTTCATTTATTTTGTTATATGTAATCAATATAATTATTTAAAAAACCAAAGTATGAAAACAATCTTTTATAAGATTTGCAAGTTATTATTTCTTGATATATATGGAGCAAATGAACATGAGACCATAACGCATATGTTAACTCCAACTGCAATTAATTTTAATTGGCTGTATGGCCATTTCGGAAATTAATTCCTCGTCAGCAGGACGCATGGTTCTGTTTCATTTCTATGTAAAATCTTTACTGTTTCAATTCAAGTTTTGTGTTTGAATGAATTCGTGTCATAATATTTGAAAAATAAAGATAACAAGTATTAGCTTTCTAAAAAGCTAGTCTGACGTCAGCATTCTTTTACCCAGAAAATAAAGGGTATATTTTGTAATACATCGGCAAACGAATACCGAAGCAAGAACGAAGAAAGGGGAAATTCTAAAATCAAAATCCAAAATCACGGCAATTCACAGCAACACGAATTGAGACAGCATGACAAAGACAAAACAAATGAACAAAAATGAACAAGAACGCTACAAAACTAAAGCACTAGCAGTGTGAACCCCTATAAAAACTGAGGTATCATCAGGTGCTCCGGAAGGGTAAGCATGATCTGCTCCACGCGTGGCACCCGTCACACTGCCAGTGAAAAGTCCGGTTTTGTCACAGTCGGTGTTAGTCAGTCCGGTAACAAACTCTGGATCTACCCAAAGATATCTGTTGTTATTTGTGAAACAGAGACATTGTAATGGTCTGTCAAATCGTGGTGACGACCGTAAAACTTCTGTAGTGACAATTGCAACAATGACTGAACATACCCTTGATGTATAATTTTTTGAGACAGTAATTTCGCTCTGTTGACAAAATCGTTGTACAAACTACAGGCACGGAAATAGCGAATGAGTTGTGAAATGTACACGCCATATGCCGGAGAAGTTGGAATATTACTGCCCATAAATGTATACGGGAAGTTCACAATTGGAAAGTCGAAATCATCACGCTTGTCGTAAAGTTTTGTTTTCAGACGTCCAGAGTTGTCAATGTAGAGGTATAGATCCAGGTATGATGCTGATGATGGTGTATCAGTGATCTCTTTAATTTCGAGTTCATTTGGGTATATAAGATGAAGGTTATCCTTAAATTGGGGATTGTTCAATGAAAGAACATCATCTATATAACGGAAACTGAAATTAAAGGATTTGGTTAGCTTATTGTATTTTTTCTGAACTACCCTTGTATGAACCTGGCTTCATACGAATAAAGAAACAAATCTGCTAAAAGTGGCGCACAATTAGTCCCCATAGGTATCCCTATTGTCTGCTGGAAAACTTGTCTTCCAAATTCTACAAATATGTTATCAATCAAGAATTCCAGCATTGCAATTACATCCTCCTCTGTATACTTTTTGTGTGAATCAGTGTGATGTTTAACAAAATAGACCCCATCTTTACCTATCACTAAATATGAATATCTTCTTTCACCCTTTTTAGTACAGAAAGACATGTATTAAATCCCAGAGTACTGACTTTAGCTTAGCGTAAGGAAGAGTTGTATAGAGAGTAGAAAAGTCAAAAGTTTTGACGCTGTTGCAGTGGTTGAGTTCAGTTGAAGATAGATATTCTAATAAGTCTTTTGAGAATCCACATCTAATTCACTCCACTTGTTGAGTATACTTTATCACTATATATCTTGAGGCCATCTTGTTTAATGATTTACCAGAATTTCCTAGCTTCATATTTGTAATGGTAACCAAACAAAACTCACAATATAATTCCATAATTGCGGTTCTCCTGATCTATAGGAAGGACATACTTATCAAATGAACTGGTTTCTTTGTCTTTTATTCCGATAAAACCAATATAAGGGACCGACCATTTAACTTGAAGTGGGGGGTTATGGTTTTTTTTTCTAAAAAAAATAATCTGGAGCCGATTTTATGTGAAAAAAATATTTTGGCTGCCAAAATGATGAAAAAAAAATTCTGACGGAGGCATTCTGCCCCTAAAAATAATGTTAATTTTGAAAAAAAAAATATTATGTTCATACACGTGGAAAAAATTAATAAATTGTTTCGCGCGAAACGCGAAAAAAACTTTCTGTCCAGCAAAAAAAAAAACATAACCTCCCCCCCTTTCAGGTTAAATGGTCGGTCCCTAATAACTTTCCTTAGTGGGAAAAATGCAGGGATTAAATCAAATTACAGTGTTAATGTAGAAAATAATGCGTGTTTATTTATATGCCTACAGCACGCTTAAAGAATGGTATTTAATGTCATTTAAAATATTCCCTCTTTTCAGAATCCGGGATGCAGGACATATTTTGTATGTTTCAACAGAGTTGTGTCCCTTTTTAGGAGGTGTGAGTTCGAAACACTTGTAATTTACCTTCTAAGGCTTATCGAAGAAGATAGAGTGATCCGGGTAACATATCGGAATCACTAACATCTAAAAGAAATGCGTCAGCCCAGAAATGCATCAAGTAACATATTTTTCTCGAACAATAATAGCATTTTTTGGAATGGATGTATAGTATCCACAACGTGTGATATTGTGATCCGATATGGAAAATCCCTTCCATCTTCTGACACCTCTAACTTTATCGTTCAATTTGAAACGGAAGTCTACAGATGTCCCGAAGTTACACCTCCTCTAAAGGGAGGTAAATATTGGGAAATAAACAAACCGCTGGTAGGGAATTATCGCGGAGAAATCAATTAATGAAAATCACTATTGTAAGTGTTAATTTATCAATATGCAATGATATTGTCGTAACCTTATATCAATTAAATGAACACATTTACTGACACTTCATTGACAGTCATGCAATGCAAAAATGGACGCTTTATCGAATTTCAATGCGAACATGGACGCCTTACCGGATGTGCTTTTCTGATTCTAATACTGTCTGACGCCGTGAAGTCAGATAATAACCCTCCATCTGTATGTATTAGAAAAATCTTAAGCTGATCCCCTTTGGAACAGTAATACATGAACCAATTACCTGGTTAATGAAGTAAAGTTGGTGTTCTTAACAATTTCCATGAAGACATAGGAGAAGTTCAGCAAAAAAGCCGATACATTGTACATCCAATATCATGTCTGCAAATAACAAAATAGCGCAGTTATTGTAAATTTACTTTAAGCATATGGCCGTTTCGACAACTGAAGTTTCTTCAGTGCAGATAAAATCGAATCATTGGAAATCGAGAAGTCGAAGAAAAGTATTAAAGCTGATCAGAGAACAATTAATCAAAGGATCTAAAATTGAAGCAAAAATCAGGTAATGACAGAGATTTGCAGGAGGGAGATACCCCTAAGTTTTAACAAACTTTTCTAAATTAACAAACAGCATGAAGGAGATACTCCTTAATTTTAAGCATTTTTTTTGCAACAAAAAGGGATTGCAATTAACGCAGTGTTATGGCACTACAATAGAAAATTGTCATACGCACATACAAACGAGTACGCGGTGTCTCTAATTTTAAGGTTTTAAAAGCAAATATACATTTTTTTGTAACAGTTACAATGTACTCCATCTTTTTCGAAGAAGTAATAGGTTGATTGACACAGCCAAAATGTTTGTCAGTTTCAATATTATTTTTGAATGTCTACATCGCTACAAACAATGTTTTGCACAATGTTGTTTGTTTTGATGAACAAATTCCAAACGTATGATGCGTTTTACTGCGCAAGCCTTCAATTTTAACATTTTTGAAGACAAAACATAATCCTTTCTCTTGTTCCTAGAGGAGCCCTTATAAATTCTTTGCCTCACAGAAGTTAAAAGAAAATTCAGACTGAATCACTTTATTTTGTGTCGTACAAAAAACTCTCTTGATTTGTAATTATTTATTCAAAATTCCTGGGTTTATCTTACATATAAGTTTCCATACTACCAACTAAGTCGCCAGAGACATTAAACGAGGAAAAAAGTGGGAGTAATGTAATTGGTATTTAATAGTAGTTAGTTAAGACTCTTAGTGTAATTTACTGTATATTTTATCGCAGTAATGAAATTACATTTACCACGACATTGAATTAACAGCATCAGTAGGCGGTAAGATTTAGGTCAAAATAAAAATATAAACCTCAGAGGTATTATTTCTTGTGAATCCTGTATTCTTAGGTGTTGTTAAATATTGAATATTGATGACACAATGAAGTAGAAAAAATCTGGTTATCATAATAGCATTGATGTTAGGCGTATTCAGAGAAAATCCCGAGTTCTTTCTATATAAAATATCTTGGTTTTTTAATTATCACTCGTGCTCAATTCTCCTCTTAAAAATATGGGCTAGCTACTGACATACGTTGTGCTCCCTCCATGCATATTCGTTTCATAATTAATTTATTTCCTAAATCCTACTCTCTCCTCTTATGAAGCTTGATTTCGAAACTATGGAATGATTTTTTTGCGTCTTTTTTCATAATTAAACTTCAGTTATGGATCATCTTTAGAATATATTGTTTTATACCAGTTTCAAATTACCAAATTATTATTATTTTTTTTTTTGAGTTGCTGAAAGTTCTCCCTAAATTGCCTGTGTTGTATTTGATGCCAATTTTATTTTGTGAATTCGCCTTTACATATAGCTCCTGTCGGAAAATGATCAATAAGACGCCTGTCGAGTTTTTGTTTTGCAGTTTTGGAACCAAATATCGTATTCACTGTTATTTGTTAATTGTGAGGTATTATTCCGCCATTTTTGTCCAACTTATATTTGAAATCTTACAATATCTAATTTTTTGTAAAATCAGTACTTCGGTGCTGACCCGAAAGCCGATTCTATTTGAAATCTTACAATATCTCATTTTTTGTCAATTTTGTTGAAACTAAGGAGTATCTCCCTCATGCAAAGCTCTGTCCTTAGCTGATTTTGGCTTTCTATTTAGATCATATTTGGTAATTTGTTCTCTATCAGTTTTGAAACATCTTTGGCTTTATGGTCTTCCAAACGTTTAGATTTTATCTGCACTGAAGAGACATAAGTTGTCGGAATGCGCATATGCAAAATCAAAATTCACAGTAACTTCGGTATTTAGTTATTTGTTACCACTGGGTCGATGTCATTGCTGGTGGACTATTAGTCCACGAGGGTATTCACCAGCCCAGTAGTCAGTACTTCGGTGCTGACCCGAAAGCCGATTCTATTTGAAATCTTACAATATCTATTTTTTGTAAATTTTGATGAAACTAAGGAGTATCTCCCTCATGCAAAGCTCTGTCCTTAGCTGATTTTGGCTTTCTATTTAGATCATATTTGGTAATTTGTTCTCGATCAGTTTTGAAACATCTTTGGCTTTATGATCCTCCAAACGTTTAGATTTTATCTGCACTGAAGAGACATAAGTTGTCGAAATGCGCATATGCAGAATCAAAATCCACAGTAACTTCGGTATTTAGTTATTTGTTCATTTAGTTTCATACATTAAAAAGTTAACAAAGAAACAAAATATTTAATAAAAGTGTTTTAAGTCATTATTCCTTATCCCTTTTATCAATTTTTCTTTAAAAAATTGAACTAAAACAAAGACCGTAAAACTATTGCAGGTTTTAAAGGAAAACAGACATTTCGCAAGGAAGATAATTTGATATTTGAATTTTACATACATCACTAGCATACAAAAATATAATTAACGGTTGGCAATTTTTCTGTATTATTTCAAAGTTGATCCCTAATTTTTAATTTTTTGTATGTAGACAATATGATTTCATAAATCCTGAAAAATATCTACTGCTTGGTTTTACCATGTATTTGTAGATATTTTGTCTCATTTGCATTTACTTCATATCCCTTCATTGTTAACTACTAAATCTATAAAGGGCTTTTATCAGTGATCTCTACAGAAAGTGATTTCCCTATTATTTTTACATACAATCCTTAAAATTTCAATTTCATTATATGCAGTCAAGTGAACGTTGACCCCCAAATTTTATTATTTTTACAAAAATAAAACAAATATGTCTCAACACAGAAAATTTCATAAAATTATATGATAAGAAATTAATACAACTTCGTGTTCGCCATTTAACCACTTTCTCTATATATCATCATTTTATTGTATTATTTATTGTATGTACAAATAACAAAATACCGAGGTTACTGTGAATTGAGGTTCTGCATATGCGCATTTCGACAACTTATGTCTTATCAGTGCAGGTCAAATGAAAATATTAGGAAATCAATGAACCGAAACATGTGTAAAGATTGATAGAGAACAAATTACCAATAGGATATAAATAGGAAAGCTAAAATCAGCTATAAGGACAGAGCTATGCAAGAGGGAGATACTCCTTAGGTTTCAACAAAATTTTCGTCAATTTATATATTGCAATTTTTCAAATAAAATCGGTTTTCGGGCCAGTACCGAAGTACTGGCTACTGTACTGTACAAATGTATTTGATAGTTTAAGCAAAAGAACGTCGGGCTACATCGTAACATACAAATATGCAATCAACTGTTTCTAAGTTATTTTTTAAAACATACAACCTTAAATAAGGCCATATAGGGTATAAACGGACTGAGTTTGGGACTTTTATGAAATGTTTTCTATGCATGTAAGTCAATATATAAGCCTGTGCTTGAACGTGGATAATGACAAAATTACCCAACAGAAATGTCAATAGCCAAAGTCCATGAGGCAAATAGACAAAACAGGTAGCGACCATCGGACAAATTGTCGACCGCAATCGTCCTGACTTGGTCAGGAAAGAAAAAGTGGGTAAACTGTTTTTATGGCGCACCGAATCTCCTCTTCCGTTGCGGTAGTGTCCGTTAGAAATCAACAGAAATTAACATTGAAAGGTCGCACACATTTAAAAGAAAGGATCATCCCATTATTAAGTAAAAAAACCTTGAATCAGAGATTTTGACCGAAGCTTCAAATTTTACCACAAGAGACTGATATCTATTGAAAATTCTTTTTAATAATAGCATGACGGATTTTTGTTTCGAAGCCTTGATTAATGAGGCGGTTACGGGGATAACTAGGTCTAATGGGAAAGTCTGTATCATAATTTGTGCTAGCCCTCGATCAACTGTGAAACATACTCAATGAGCAGGAGAAGCTGGGATATAACTGTCCATGTTGGTAAAGTTGGAAATTTGAATTTAAACTTTTCAAAAAATTTAGTACTGAGTTGATCATTTTTTTAAATTCGAGGTCTAAAAAGATGTAGATGTATTGGTTACTGTCGTTTCCTTGATTTCTCGTGTTAGGGGATATATCAATAATATCAATTTAGCAGACAATGTGTTATTAATGAAAAGAACATCATCAATGTAAATGTATCTATAAGTGAGATTGAAAAATATATCATCTTTTATTTAATGATCTTTTACAAGGCCCTGAATAAATTCATCTTGTTAGAATATAAAAACAAGTCTGCGATTACTGCCTCTGGTATACCACTTTGCTGTTGATTAAAACCACCACCAAATGTGACAAATATATCATAAATAAGAAAATCAAGCATACTGCACATCTGTGTTCCATCGAAGGATACTTTCCCTTTTAAATTTTATTACCTGAGATTTTTTTTGGTTCGGGAAAGGCGATTTGAATAATGCATTTTATTCGTGATTTAAGTTTATCATAAAAAACGTGGTATACAGTGAGGAAAACTCAAATGTTTTGAGAAAATGTATGAGGGAAAATAAAATGAACGGGATTTAAAATTTCCCAATAAATCCTTCGAATTTTTTTAGGATTTACATGTGATTTATGTCACTTCGGGCATGAATTGTTTCACAGTATGCTTGATGCATCTTTGCAGACAAAATTGTAAACAATTCAGTAGTAGAGCAAGATAAAGACCCCGCAATGTATCGTTACTTGAATGGAGTTTAGTGTAATTTAGGTACTATTACAGAATATAATGGCAGGTCTTACTAGTTGTAATTCCCTGTATGAGACGCGTTTACTGTTAGTGCAACAAGATTTCAATCTGCATATGCAGAAACTAAATTCACGAGCATTTCGGTATTGTTTAGTTATTACCATTGAGCCGATGCCATTGCTACTGGACTGATAGTCCTCGAGGGTATTCACCAACCCAGTAACCAGTTTTTATTTGAAAATATGCAATCTCTAAATTTATGAAATTTTTGATTAAACCTAAGTGGCACCCCCTCTTGCAAAGCTCTGTCCTTAGTTGATTTTAGCTTTCCCGTTTAGATCGTATTGGTATTTTGTTCTGTCTCAGCTTTTATATTTTTCGGTTTATGGATTTCCAAATGTTTTGATTTGATCTGCATTGAAGAGATATAAGTTGTCGAAATGCGCATATGCAGAAACTAAATTCACAGTAACTTCGTAATATGACGGCTTACCAAAAATGTTCTGTGTTGGATTGTGTTTCCCTGATTCAGTCGAATGTTATACGGATTTTCGTTACTGGTCTCTCCCTTTGATCTATTCGGACTTTTGTTGTCACTTTATATTCGGTATTTTGTTATTAAAAAAACGACATGCATTAATGAAATTTCCTTGAACAAAAAAAAAAAAACACCTATAAGTTGTTGTCATAAACAAATAAACAGTCCAGAAGTCATGAGAACCGAACCGACTATTTAAAAAACGAATACCAAGAAAGAAGGACACGAGATGAGTACGGGACAGAAAAAAAATGAAGACATACATACAGATGAAGAACACGGACCCCAAAAAAAACATGGGTGAGATCAGATGACCGGTAGAGTAAGCATTGGCTGCTTCTCATAAGACACCTGCCGTAGAAAAGTCAAATATTTTACGAAAAGATCTGAAGTAAATGAACATGAGACCATACCACATATGTTAACTCCAACTGCAATAATTTTAATGAGCTGTATGGCCATTTCGGAAATGTATTCCTCATCAGCAGCACTAGAACCGAAACAAAAGAAATCCATAATTTCAAAAATGTTTAAAATGCATAAAACCAAACGAAATCCAAATATTAGTAAAATCAAATACAGCTAAGGACAAAACTACGATGGAGGGAGTTCATCTTTCGGTTTTAGAATTTACATAAATTGAGATAATAGTAATTTAACAAAGTGTACACATGAGATATTATCTCATGTACAAGTACACCATATCTAAGAAAAATCAACAGAAAAGTTTTTTAATCACATTAAATGATGATTGCAATTGGATGCAAACACAGAAGTCACCCAAATGAACCCCTTCCAATCTTTATCCAAGCATTATTAAGAAAACAATTTTCACCCCCCCCCCCCCCTTTGGAACATTTATAGCCAACTCATGGTGTTCTGTCTATCAGTATTATCAGTACTTTGATTACACCAGATATCACCAATACTTGTTCCCCAAAAGTGGAGGAATACACAGAAGAGAAGAAATGAAATAATAGATATTTTTGGTAACATCCCTCATCATTGATATATATAACACATATATAAATACCTGTAAAAACGAAAAGTGCATAAATGAAGAAAATATGCTGAATGATTTAATAAATCTTTTTTACAAAAAAAATTCTATAGATATCAAGAAACATTTCATCATAAATGAGTTTAATTTCTATATAAAATAACAAAATACCGAGGTTACTGTGAATTTAGGTTCTGCATATGCGCATTTCGACAACTTATGTCTCTTCAGTGCAGATAAAATCAAAATATTTGGAAGTCCATAAGTCTATATAAATAAAACAAAATATAATTTCTTTTTTTGGTGAAATTTTACTGGACAGTCACATGCCAAGGTCAAGGTCACAAGTCAAATATTCTGGTCCCAACTGAAAGGTCTCTCCACAAGGAATACACATGCAAACTATGAAAGAACTTTTACTTACCATTGAAAAGATATGCTCAATGTTAAAGTTTTTATGCAGTTGTTCACAGCCCAAGGTCAAGGTCACAAGGTCAACTATTCTGGTACCAATTAAAAGGTCTTGCCACAAGGAATGCACATGCAAAATATGAAAGCCATATCATTTACCATTCAAAAGATATACCCAGTGTTAAAGTTTATAATTTTTTTCACAAAGTTCATCACATGTCAAGGTCAAGGTCATAAGGTCCAAAATTTTGGTATCGTTTGAAAGGTCTTGCCACAAGGAAAACACATGCAAAATATGAGAGCCCTATCATTTGCCATTCAAAAGATTTACTCAATATTAAAGTTTTTTGTGGACAAACAGACAGACAGACAAAAAACTATATGCCCCCTTAAACTTCGTTTCACGGGGGCATAAAAAGAGCATACATCTCTACCACGGGGAATTGTTTTACCAACTCCACACTGCAAACTAAAAGTCAAACTCCTGTATTAAATATTTTACTAACGGATATGGAGTAAATGAACATGAGACCATAACACATATGTTAATTCCAACTGCAATAATTTTAATGAGCTGTATGGGGTATCCCGAATTCGAATATCCCGAATCCGATAATAACAAAAATCCATGCTCAAGATCGATAATTCGAGTGATTTTTTTTTGCATCGCAGAATCACCTGTTTTGGAGTTTTCATAAAGTGTGTGTGTGTATGTGTGACATTCTTGAACCTTTTCTAATTATCACTACACGTCAATCGATAAAACAATGAGAAATTATAATTATGAGACAATTTTATTTTGATCGATATGTAGAACAAGTTACATGTGTGTAACTGATGTTGCAGAACAAAACACAAAGTCTCTCGAAATTACTTAACTCTGTGGACATTATGAGACCACGCTAAAATATAGACAGGAGGTCCGTTTATTAATTCATAAATACATATTGTTGCAAACAACTAAATTGTAACAGAAACAATATTGTCTCAAAAGTTCTTTTTATGGTTCCTGGGGAAACAGTACGTCTTATTATTGTAAAATGTCCATTTGTTTTGAATGTTCCATGGGCTAGTGATATGTCAATTTCTGAGATATAGATGTAAGACTCAAATCCGTGTACGGCATGAGACCCTTTACTCGTATTACGTCATACTCGAATCTGTTACCTTTAAAAACAACAAGACTCAGAACTGTGTACTCAGATCTGTGTGCTGTAATCTCATACTCACACCTGTTCCCTTTAAATACATATAATCTGTGTACAAGTATCCCCTTTAAAAATTGTTATATCAAAGCACCGTAATATTGAGTGAGAGATGTCTAGGTATTTTACTGGCAAAAACGTTTAAACATTGGAAACCCATTATGTCACCAGTGATTTTAAGATTCACAAAACAAATAAAAAATCAAAATATTTCACTCCAGTCTCAAATTTTGAGGCTTTTTACAGCCAACGAAAGTTGAGCAAAATAAGCATTTGCTGCATTCGCATCCATATATCATCCATAACACGTCAAACAGCTTGTGTTTCCGTCCTTTATTGTGAGCTACAAGTAATAAAATAAATTGTTGAAGCCATGTCAGACATGGATTTAGCGTTGCTCGACATTCAGCAATGAAGTACTCTCAAACTGGAACTTATTATGAGGTATGAGTAAAGCTCATTGTTGAAGACCTCATGGTGACTTCATGATAAAGAACAGAAATAAAAGCGATATTCCATTGCTTAGTTTTACCGTGCATTTGTAGAGGCTTTGTTTCATTTGCATTTACTCCATATCCCTTCATTGTTAATAGAGAATACATCATAAAGGACTTCAAATAAGGTGTTTTACCAGTACAATGCTGTACTGCATATATGAAGACGCCGCCTCAAGGCTTGGAATATGTTCCTAAGTTCCATGTATTCAGGGTGCTTTGTCCATCGATAAAAGAAAACATAAAACATCATCTTTATTTCAAGCTCATTGACGCATTTACACCATTCAAACATACAAAAATGAAATTAAATGCTTCATTAAAATGCTTTCAATTACAATGTACATGATTTTACCATTACAACGGAGTTAATTTAATTGTTTTCTATATTTCATTAAAATACATTTTTTCACATAATACCTTTTCAGTTCTGATAAAAATTATGCGAGTATAAAATTGGAAACATCTTAATTTCCAATGATGATACATAATTATGTAAATCATGGTTTTTACCAGTGCATGATTGAAACGTATTTGTTATCAACGTTAAAATTGTGATAATTTGATAATATGAAGCAATTTCGTTGTCAGTATATATATACTATTAGTAATTTGTTTTGCGAGTATGGAATTCTCAGCTTGTATTGCATCGAGTGCGAAGCACGAGATGCAATACCAGCTGAGAAATCCATCCGAGCAAAACAAATTACTAATAGTATTTTTTATCGCTAATTTTGTTATTAATATATACCAGATATATGTTTCTTTTTTTATTGAAATATTTTTTTAGGTTAAACATGTAATTTTAAGTTTAATGTAACGCTTTTTTGATAGGATTATTTTTTCACGAAACGTCACGCGACGTCATATTAATACGCTGTTGCTAACGTTCCATTGAGATTGACGATAATATGTTCATATCAGCGCAGTGCAGTGATAATAGAATTATCGTCGCTTAAAATCAAGCAAATTAGCGATAAATGTAAATATTGATTGCCAGCAGTTCTAGTTTTAGTAAATGTTCGAACACAACACGCTTGTTACTAGATTTTAAGGTTAGCATTTATTGTCGAATAGGGAAAATTTTGGTACAGAGTTGAACAAATCTGGAAACACTAAATTGTTATTGTTCTGAACTCAACAATACCAATAAACCCTTATGATCTCTATTTTATTAGACTTTTGGAACAAGGAAAGGTATTCAGAATTGTGTACTTTAGTGGACAATTTTGGTATTCCAGATTTACACAGTTTAAATACAATTATGGTTTAATTTGGTTGAAAAGCAATACGGTACTTTGTGTAATTGAAGGCAGAAACGATCGTCTCAGATATCAGTTAGAAGGAAAACTGGATATCTAAACCTATTGAAATAAATATATACCAAATACAAAACAAACTATATTGAAATTGAAGTGCATTTATAATTTTTCCAATATGACAATTTTGGAAATAATTGACGAAAAATAATTAACCTGAAGCGCTACAAATCCATTAAATATAAATCACCATTAGCTCAACAGTGTTCATTAGTAATTCCCTCTCAATGTATTGATGTATTAATTTTTTTACGTATAAAAATAGATCTGATGCCGGAATGAACACGATTCAAAAGTACCGTATTGCAGAAACAAGACTCGTGATCATTGAGATGCATAATATGCTTATTAATCAATTATATTGAGTTAAACGTAAAATAGTTATTTCCCTTTGATGTGGAATAGCCAGATGAAATGAAAACATAAAACAAGTCATAACATGGAATGTTCACATTACAATATTCAAACTGACTTACCCATGTGTATAATATCCAAATAAATGACAACTAAAACGTTATCTATGTACACAATGTATACAAGTTTACACAATAGATAAGGACACTTATTATTTCGTTGAGTGTCACTTCAAAATAATACAAAAAATTCAGATTCGCAAATTATAAAAACACAGTTTTGATATACATCACCAAACTCGAAAATCTCCTTTACACTCCCTGATATCTTACAAGTAAGGTGTCATACAAATTATTCAGCAAACACTTCGTCTGTCGTAAAACTTGTATGAAAGATCAAGGATCCTCCTTTATCTGTGTATATGCTATTGCAGATATAATATTGAAAGTCCAAAGTAATCTGCAGCTACGAAATTTTGAGCCAAGTACTAAAATTTGAATAAATTATTGTCAATGGTTATATTAGTTATATTAATGGAGAACTGTCCTTGATTCCATTACAATTCTGATATTAAAACAGTTTCTTTGATTTGACAAGGTTGGCCATTTACTTTTCAAACATGGTTTGTATTTTATTTGTTCCTATCAATTAAAAAAGTATAACATTTTGCACTTGCTGCGGCTTCAAACTGTTTACTTTTAATATTGTATCGTTTGAGAGTCCTTCAAACCATGTCGCATGTAATATGTCATGTAGAAAAACAATTGTTTCCATGCATCGTATAATTCTTCTGTCCAAATGTCCTGTAGGTGTGGCTGTATTGCATAAAGGAACTGTTGTCCCACCATCTGAAATAAGCATCAAAAGACAATAGTGTAAATATGCAAATTTAAAACAGAATGTAGAGAATACAATCCTTCCAATGTTCTGAATACTGATTCTTACTAAATTATGTTTCTCTATGATGCGTATGAGGTAAAAGAGAAAAGAACCGTCAGTCAAAAAAGGCAGCCTAATGCTTAAACAGGCAATATCGGTAACACAAAGGTTTAAAGACAGAGAAAGGAAAAAGGGAAACACACACACACCACACAGAGATAGACAACACGAACCAAAATTTAAACCATGCATGAGATCAGGCCTAGGGTTACCTCAGAGTAAAGATCTACTACTTTATATAAGTCGCTCAATATATTGAACATATCAAATCTGGTAATGAAAACAACAATCTTAAGCTTTTAAAGGGAAAGCTATTTTTTCATCTTGGAAACAGATATCTCATAGCGGTCCACAAGATCACAACGACCGTAAAACTTATGAAGTGATGACTTGACGTTATGAGTAACTTACCGTTTTTCAAGTAGCCTATTTATGAGCAAACGGACTCTATAAAGAAATCACTGTATCGATCACAGGCCCCTGAGTAGCGATGAGTTGGGAGATGTTTAATCCGAATGCTGGTGCTGTTGTAAATAATAATACATCGGCAAACGAATACCAAAAAATGAGAAAGGGGGGACCTAAATTCAAATATCCAAAAAAGCGGCAATTCATATTGAACACAAACAGAGACAAAATTACAAAGATAATACAAAAATATATAAAAAAAACAGCAAATAACGTATCAGTGTAACCTCTACAAAACTGGGAGTATCATCAAGTACTCTGGAACAGACAGAATTTTCTGTAAAGCATGCGAATTAAAAATACAAAAAAACTTGAATATGACTGACAATAAAAAAAAACTGAATTGGGAATGCAATGGTCATGTTCTGTGTCAAACTTTGTTATATTAGTTTTTCACAATAAAAAACGTAGCAGACCTGCTCAGTTTTATTTGAGGAGACGCCTTAAAATCAATTCAATTAATGATAAAAAAAAACAAATACCACATTAGATTAATTGTAATAAACATTTTCTGCAAAGACCAAACAGCCCACACAAACCGATAGTTATACCCTTATCTGTATCAAATGATGTCATAAAAAATCATACAGATAATGTATGTGATACATTGTACTAAGATTTCAAAATTGAATATTTTTTACTGCATTTTATCACTTGTGTGGTTTTTTTTTTTCCATTGTTTTATGGTACGAATTTGAGAAGAGAAGAGTAACAAAACACCGACCGAAGTTACTGTTTTATAGGTAGTTTCTGAATATGCGAAATTCGACAATTTAATATGTCTCTTCAGTGCAAATCAAATCAAAACACTTGGTAATCCATGAACCAAAATATATGTAAAAGCTGATAGAGAACAAATTGCCAATATGATCTAAATAGGAAAGTCAAAATCAGCTAAGGACATAGCTATTGCAAAATGTAGATATTCCTTAGGTTTTAACAAAATTTTCTTAAATATGTTACTTTTATTTTTTAAATGGCAAATTGAATCATTGATTGTTTTCCTTTCAAAATTTTAATAGTGCTGTTAACAATGATAAAAAAATATCCGGGAATACAATGATTATTATATTCAGGGTTATATGCAAATGCCTGTCTGTATTTCCCCTTCACAACACCCTTTGTTGCAAGTTGATTTCTAAAATATCTTCTTTCAAGGTCACTAGGGTTTCTACGGTCTCCCGAATTACATTTTTGATATACCTGAGTCTTTGAAAACTGAAGTCAATTTCCGCATATAACAAGCAAGATACTTTTTGCGTACTTGGTGCTTTTTCTCAGGAAACTTTCCAACTTAAAAAGAAGATGAAGAAATATGTGATTCCAAATTTGGAATATATTTTGCGTATCAGCTTTTCATATATTTTGCTTTAGATTTTCCAAATGTTTTTTTTTTCATTTTTATCTGCACTAAAGAAAGAAAAATTGTCGAAGTGGTAAGTTTCTACAGTGTCAATACATATAGAATAATGGAAGTTTTGTTTTTGATAATAGAAATATAGGCGAACAATAATGGACGAGCCCCTTGTGGGCGAGTCCATTATTTGAGTCAATATTTCTTGCATCAAAAACAAAACTTCTATTATTCTTTATATCGGTAATTAACTAAATCATTTAATAAAACAAATTTTGAAATTGAAAGTTAATTTTCAACAAATCGTGAAATTGACTAGTATTGATTGATAAAAGAAGATGTAAAATGTGTATTTCTTTGTTTCATTGATTCTGATTGACAAAGTAGGCGTGGCGTGGCGTGGCGTGGCCTAAGATACTTTTTGACAATATTTTTCGTAATCTGGCAGTAGCAAATACTGAAAAATATTTGCTTCGTGAGATCAAAGGAAACTCATACAAATTACCGATAAATATATATATATATATATATATATATATATTTATCAAATTAAGAAGACAAATTTAATTCATTCAACATAGGTTGCATCTTTAGCCTTCGACAGGAGTCGAAACCATGTTTCAAATCGGTGGCGGACCCAGCGATGCATACATTAACAAATGTGTAATTTACAGTTTGATAGATAAAAAATCCAACCGTCAGATTGTCAAGCAAATTTGTTCGCAAGAATATTTTTCGTGTTATAATAAATAAGTTATGTTGTTTATTTAGAGCATAAAAGAAAGGTTATTTGCGTATATTTACGCTCATAGTGAACGATGCAGAATGACTTAACAGTATTTTCTTATTGAAATATTACAGCTTATTCTTATTCTCAAAATTTCTTTTGTATCGCAGTAAACAAAGTCAATAGAACCACTCTCTTTTTATAGCAGTTGGCTTTTATAAGCATTTACTTCATAGTCCAAAGCAATTTGGTATAAACACTGCGAAAGTTTAATGATGATTAATCAACAAGCATCAAACATAAAATGTCCCATGAATAGCAATGAAATTTCTCAATTCATTTTATGTTATTAAGCAGACAGTTCGCTGAGTCCACATGAAAGTATATGTAATACAAACATACACCGAAATAGCTTCCATTTTGAGTTCTTAACATTATATTAAACATACAATGTATCATAATTGCACAGAGATGCAACAGGTATTTGATACATATTATAACATTAGAAACGTCTTCTCCCTAAATGGTCATTTTAATAACAAAATGTCTTTGCAGATAGAAAACTTCAAAGTTTTTAGGAAACTTTATATCAAAAGTTATTTGGAAGCTAAAAGAAAACAAAATTATCCAAACGGCATGAAAGGATTGCAAGAATCACCTGAAGACAAAGCTTTTTATATACATTTTCTGTATTTAAGATATTCTGATTTTTGGAAATGTAGCTTTTTTGGGGCGATTACAGACCTGGCCGACTGGGCTGGTGCTACGCTCGTTAAATTAAAAGTCCACCAACAGAAGTATCGACCCACTGATAGCTAAACAATAAATACCAAAGGTGCTTTCAGTTTGAGTTCTGTAGACGACTATGCAGACAAATTTTGTCTCCAATTCCTAATATTTGAAAACTATATATGTTATCAAATAGTGTTTAAAAGCTGACAGAGAACAAATTATCAAGACGGCATACAAGAATCAGGTTAGGATAAAACTTAGATCGAGAAATGATATGTCCAGAGCATAACGTGAAGGATATAATTGCTAGGATGAGAATGACAAAATGCAAGATGTGTATAGTATAATTGCAGTTTGTGCCATTACTACATTTTACTGGTTAACATGTTCGTGATAGTGACAGTGGAACTTTCTGAATGTCATCTTTTATAATTTATTACCACTGGGCCGATGCTGTAAGTCCCTGAGGGTATTCACCAACCTGGAAGCCAGTACTTAGGTGCTTGCCCGAAAACCGATTGTATTTGAAAACTTTCAATATCTAAATTTAAGAAATAGTTGTTAAAACCTAAGAATTATCCCCCTCTTGCAGAGCTCTGACCTAAGCTGATTTTGGTTTTTCCTATTTACATTCTATTGGTAATTTGTTCTGTATCAGCTTTGACACATATTTCGGTTTATGGAAATGTTTTGATTTGATCTGCACTAAAGAGGCATAAGTTGTCGAAATGCGCATATGCAGAAACTAAATTCACAGTAACTTCGGTATTTTATTATTCATACCGATTAATGCAAAAATAACAGCAGAAGTAGAAATAGAAACATAGATATATTACCGAATATGCTTAATACAAATGAAGCAGCGGATAGAATATCCCGTGTAAAGCCAAATAAAAAAAAAAAAAAAAAATCAATCACTTCCGTCTTTAATAGGGATTTCTGCTCTAAAAAACAATTTTATTCAGCTATTGATTTAGGAGAGACAAATATTAAACAGACAAGCAGCAACAAGACCCTTGGAACCTTTCTCAATGTAATATTTGTTGTAAATATAAATCTGTTTTTGTATTCGGCATTATATGCAATGGACATTTCCCTGCAGATCAGTATCCTTAACATTTTTTTCTAGGCTTCGGCTTATGGCCTCATTACGTTGGTATTTTTGCCATCTTAATTTTGATCGACTTGTGAATAAAAGTGTAAAATCTATGAAAAAATATTTGCTACTTACATCAATATATTGTTCTTTTGCATTGTATGAAACGTGTCTATTTCCTAACTCAGTCATTAACTCTTTGAATTTATCTGGCGTATCGAGCCGCGCTATACATTTGTCTACTGTGCCCATGACACGTAAGGCATGAGAACGTAACACAGCACTTTGTTCCATGTCTGTTTTACTGAGCTGTTTAAAGGGAAGGAATGCATCTTGTACTTCTGGATGATTATCAAACAATCTGAAAAAGACAGGAAACATTAAGGATTGAATTATGTTTAATCTCACGAACAAATTTGTGCCACTTTAAAAATGTTCTAAAAACTTCATATAAGTTTTGTGTAAGTACATGCATGCTATTTCTATTTTGTCAGTTATGGTGTACTTGTTCATGTGAGAATTTCTCATACGAATACACTACCAAAAACATTTAGCTGTCTTCTTTTGTAAAAATTAAACTATTTTTTTTTCTGTATATGCATTGCCTATATCTCCTGATTTTACTTGCCAAGTTTTCTTACAATCAATTCAATGAGTGCCCAGTGATCGTTTATATATTGTATTGTTTATTGGTCCCTTTGTCGGCAACGGATGACAAGTTGCTTATGCTTGGTGAAGACTCTGCATCAATTACATCATTGATACATGGTTGTGGCGTTGTTTAACATTTAGCAAGTAATTTCCACTCAAACCGATGCTAGGGTCGTCTAGAACTTACTGTAAGGTAGGAGTGTTTGCTCTTAGTTAAAGTCCTCGTACTGACTTCAAGATGAAGAACAACAATGAAATCGTAGTTCCATTCACAGCTGTAAGCAAATGAAAGAAAATGTATACTGCTAAACGATAAAAATATCAAAAGGTATATTTTTATTCATCTTGATATTTAATGTAAGCAACTCATTTGACTATTTCATCAAATAAACAGATATTGAAATTTCGATAAATGTTTGGATCTGATGTCTATGTAGAAACCATTTACAGGAATTAACATGTATAAAAAAAGCTTTCTGCTTACTTTTCAATTCTTTCTCAACTTTTTTCTTATGGCAATCACAGTAAAAAGGGTAAATTTGAGGATTCTGAGAGAATAAAGTTTTACACCTAGGGATATTTGTTATCCAAAAAGTCACAATTCCCATCTATAGTCTGTAAAACAATGTAACAAGTGAGAAATTGAACAATTAAAACTATGACTTCTTTCATTGCTAAGAATTTAAGAATTTATAATGAGACAATGTTGTTGTTTTAAATTCAAAGCTGAGAAATATTGTGGATTGCATGTTTTTCAAGCCAGTGCAACAAAATGAAACAAAAATAGAAATTAATTTCTGTATTACAATAATACATATCAAGATCAGAATTACAATGTATGTACAAGCAGATTCAACCATTATTTTCAGAACTCTTAAAAGGAGAAAGGATCAAAACATATCTCCAAAACTAACACCTTATTAATACCAGCAGCCCTTGTAAAAATATCGTATTTTAACGAATTCCGATAATTTTTTTTTTAGTTGTGAAAATGGCTGCAGATTACGTAAACGAACATATAGCGATTTTTTGTAAGAATCATAGACACTATGGCCAAACAAAACCTCAGATAATTTGATTACTGTTATGATTGAATATCTGTTAATGGTCTAAGCGTAAGATAATTTATTCCCCTATTGATGTTTGTTCTCTAAGGTGCCTTTGCCTACACTCTTGGTGATATAATTTTGCAAATAAAATTATGTAAATCCATCTATCTTGTATCACTCACATCTTAATGGTAACATAATATCGAATATAAACATAATTTTGATTCAGTTTATCGATAAAATGCCAAATCTATAATTTCTGGATGATTTCTTTGTAGTTTTTTTTACAACTGTTAAAAATTAAACATACAAAGTAATTGGACGGAAATCCATTATGTAAGGTAAAGAACACGAACGAAATAAACTAGAGGCACAGGAACTTCCCAGACATTGCTTTTAAGTAGACAATACTTTACCTGATTCCATATTTTCATAATAGTTGACTACACATATAAACAGATATAATGTTTTGATTAAAAACTCAGCAGCATGACCCTCTTACCCTAAACAAACAACAAAATACCTAAATTGCAATTACTTTCATTTCTGATATCGACCATTTCAATAACTTTTATCTCTTCAATGCAAATCAAATCAATCATTTGAAAGACAAATAAAAAAAATATGAAAGACAGAACTTCCCCTTTTAAAATGTTTATGGAATTTTGCTGAAGACAAAATACTTTCTGCAAAAATGCTCATTCTCACTTTTCACCACATTTTTTGTTTGAATAAGGTATCTTATAGAATCTGAACAAGAAACAAACTTTGGAATGAGTCCATCATACAAAATTTCTTTTAAATTTTAGTTTTTCTTTATTTATGTTTCAGAAAAAGCGTTGGTGAACGTGAAAGTTATTTGTGACCATATGTTATCAGCTAGACCGGGTGATGCATTATTGAAAAGCTGAAGAGCTGAAGAATAAGAAATTTTAACGTGTTCAATTTCAATGTCTAAATCAGATTTTAGTATTAATTAATCATTATATTAAATCGAAAGATATTTTTGTCCTTTTCCATGGTAGGGAGGAATCTTAATTACAACCAGACTTTATAGTCTCAGATTCCAAGCAAGCTTAAAGAATAAGAAAGTGTACCTATATGAAATATCTATATTTAGACAAGTCTTATTTATGAATTTCTCGAAGCCTAACGAAATGTAAATTATTTTCAAACTAGAGGCTCATATGAGCCTGTATCGCTCACCTGGTGACTGGTTTTATTCATTGTCACCAATAGACCACCCATTCATACTATAAATCAGTTCAGCAGATGTTACATTTTCATTCTTGGAGGTACACACTAAAAATCACAAACTTTGCAAGGGATAACCCAAAGACAATTGTAACCAAGTTTGGTTCCAATTGGCTCAGTAGGTTCAGAGGACATTTGAACGCATTTCCCTATGTTGTACTATGTTCCACGCTGGCGGCCATCTGAACGTAAAAATCACAAACTTTAAAGGGGACCATCTAAGGACTATTGTGACCAAGTTTGGTTCAATTTGGCTTGGTAGTTTCAGAGGAGATCTTTGGATGCATTTTCCATAGGGACCCTATGTTAAACTATGTTCCCTGCTGGCGGCCATCTTGAATGATGTATGAACATAAAAATCACAAACTTTGAAGGAAATTGTAACCAAGTTTGGTTCCAATTGGCTCAGTGGGTTCAGAGGAGAAGACATTTGAATGCATTTCCCATAGGGTCCCCATGTTAAACTGTGCTCCACGCTGACAGCCATCATGGATGAGGTACAAACGTAAAAATCGCAAACTTTAAAGGGGACCACCCAAGGACTACTGTGACAAAATTTGGTCCCCATTGGCTCAGTGGTTTCAGAGAAGAAGATCTTTTTTATGCATTTCCCATAGGGTCCTATGTTAAACTATCTTCCCCCGCTGGCGGCCATCTTGGATGAGATGCGAACCTGCTGCAATTCACATTTAACCTTTATCTCAAACAGTTTTTGAAATAAAAGTAAAAACGTTAAAAAATTGTGAAAATTCAAAGAAAAAGCAGCAATACTGCCTATGTTGGTTGTCAGATTTTCTTCAAAATTGCAGGACATGTAGATCTTACTATGCTGACCATATTTGTTATACAAACTTCACTTCTATCTTCTACCATTTTCAATTTATACGACTAAAAGTAACGAAAAACTGAAAATTTTACGGAAAAAGGGGCAATAACTCCAAGACGGGTAAACGGATATTCTCCAAAATTGCAAGGCAGGTAGATCTCATCATGCTGATTATTTTTACCTCTGTCAGAATTTTGAATTCTGTAATGGTTTTCGAGTAATTTGCAAAAAAGGCAATTTACCCCTATGTTCTATTTTTAGTAACAGTGGTCATGTTGTCTGGTCTACGGACAAAAAAATCACAAACTTGAAAGAGCATACCCTGGTGATGATTCAGGCCAAGTTTGGTTAGTATTGTCCCAGTAATTTCAGAGGAGAAGATCTTTGAACTGGAGACTCACATGAGCCTGTATCGCTCTCCTGGTCACTGGTTTTATTCATTGTCACCTAAAGACCACCCGATCATACTATAAATCAGTTCAAAGATGTTAATTTTCATTCGTGGATGAGGTACAAACTAAAAATTACAAACTTTGGAAGGGATCACCCAAAGACAATTGTAACCAAGTTTGTTTCCAATTGGCTCAGTAGGTTCAGAGGAGAAGACATTTGAATGCATTTCCCATAGAGTCCCTATGTTAAACTATGTTCCACGTTGGCGGCCATCTTGGATGAGGTAAGAACGTAAAAATCACAAACTTTAAAAGGGACCACCCAAGGACTATTGTGACAAAGTTTGGTTCAATTTTGCCTGGTAGTTTCAGAGGAGAAGATATTTGGATGCATTTCGCATAGGGTCCCTATGTTAAACTATGTCCCTACTGGCGGCCATCTTGAATGAGGTATGAACATAAAAATCACAAACTTTGAAGAAAAAACATCTAAAGACTATTGTAACCAAGTTTGGTTCCAATTGGCTCAGTGGGTTCAGAGGAAAAGACATTTGAGTGCATTTCCGATAGGGTCCCTATGTTAAACTGTGCTCCACCCTGGCAGCCATCTTGGATGAGGTAGGAACGTAAAAATCGCAAACTTTAAAGGGGACCACCCAAGGACAATTGTGACAAAATTTGGTCCCCATTGGCTCAGTGGTTACAGAGGAGAAGATCTTTGAATGCATTTCCCATAGGGTCCTATGTTAAACTATCTTTCCCGCTGGTGGCCATCTTGGATGANATGCGAACCTGCTGGACATATGTAAAAATTGTAGTTCTTGAAAACCTCAACACTTTTGCAATTCACATTTAACCTTTGTCTCAAACAGTTTTTGAAATAAAAGTAATGTGAAAATTCAAAGAAAAAGCGGCAGTAACTCCTATGTGGGTTGTCAGATTTTCTTCAAAATTGCAGGATATGTAGATCTTACTATGCTGACCATTTTTGTTTTACAAACTTTACTTCTATCTTCTACCATTTCAATATATAAGATCAGAAGTAACGAAAAACTCAAAATTTTACGGAAAAGGGGCAATAACTTCAAGACGGATAAACGGATATTCTCCAAAATTGCAGGGCAGGTAGATCTCATCATGCTGATCTTTTACCTGATGTCAGAATTTTTGATATCTGTAATGGTTTTCGAGTAATTTGCAAAAAACAGCAATTTACCCCTATGTTCCATTTTTAGTAACAGCGGCCATGTTGTTTGGTCTACGGACATAAAAATCACAAATTTGAAAGAGCATACCCTGGTGATGATTCAGGCCAAGTTAGGATTGGCCCAGTAGTTTCAGAGGAGAAGATCTTTGAATAAAAGTTAACGGACGGACGACGGACGCCGAGTGATGGCAAAAGCTCACATTGCCTTGGCTAGGTGAGCTAAAAATGGAAAAAACTATTATATAACAAATCTAAGAATCTTAAAAATAGCTTAGCGATAAATCTATGACAAAGCTATGCACGGAGGAGTTACGTGTCATTTTAATTAATTTTATACCTCCAAAACGATACGCGCACAACAAATGAATTACGAAATAATTCAAACGAGACAATGTTTTTACAGACATATTGTAAAACTGAAACTCATGTACATTTACTTAATATAATTCATTGTTAATTTCTTGTACTATTTCTTGTATAAAATGGACTTATTGACCTCCATGATATGTTTTCAATGGTCCAATATATGTTTTGATGAATTCGTATACAACTGTTTCTAATCGTTATGATCCTTACGGAATAAACATGAAGTTGAACGTATTGTCGTGCTAGGTATTGCTCATCCGATGGCTACTGATCAAATAACCAACAAACAATTTGCAAGAATTTCGCATGGAGTTCTTTGTGAGACAGTTTTCTCTAGAGGCGGCCATTTCTGATTTCTTATTGGTATTAAGAAGATGACAAGATACCATGTGTTGTTAATATCAACTTGATATATGAAAGGGTTTTCAAGAATTGGCTAGAAATTTAGATTTCCAAATAGGGTCCAATGTTAAACTACGATCTGCAGTTGCAGCCATCTTGGAATCGTGATTTGTACTAAAATATTGCATGAGTTTAATGACCATCATGTAACAATGAATAATTAATATCAGTTTAGTGTATGAAATGGTATTATAATATTTTCCCATAAGGTCCTACATTGTATGTTAAACTATCTTCCCCAGTGTCGTATTTTTTATTTGTAATCGATACAAATATATAAAAATTCGACAGATTGCCGTCGTGTACACATGCCCAGTTTATATCAACTTGATATAAAACGACGTTCAAGAATAAGCAATTTACAACATTTTATCATAAGGTCCAATATAAAACTATCTGCAGTTTCAGTCATTTTGAATTAATTGAAGGTACTAAAATCAAACATCATTTTACCATGCCAAGCTAATATCAACTTGATGAATGAAACAGTTTTCAAAAATAAACAATTTACAACATTTAAACACAAGGTCTCATGTTAAACTATTTTCCCTGATGGCGGTCATCTTGGTCGAAATGCGAACCTGCCGAACATATGTAGAAATTGTAGTTTTTGATAAACTGAACGAGCAAGTACCTTTATTACTTTAGACAATATGCAGGCATCTTAAGAGGGAAAATATAAAATGCTGTATGTTTGAGGTCAATACGAATTCTATGGATTGGAATTTCTACATTTTTGGAATTAGAAGTGCACAGATTAAATCATTTGAAAGAGTAGGCCTCGGTACTTTTAGTTGCCTATAATCTCTCAAACATCTTTTGAATATCAGTTTCCAATAGCAAATGCTTCATCACTACGACAGGTTAAATGATGGTGGGTGAGCAATATCCGACGAAAAATCGATCAGCGGTATTAAGCAGTGTAATCATGTGTTAACTTCCCTTAAGTAGAATTAATTACCTTTATTATTTTGATTATCTCCATTATTGTTTTGAAGTGCTAATCGCCGTATGCTGACGGTTCTTGACAAATTATTACTAATTGTTAGTAAAATAACTTAATGATAGCTAGATACCGATCTATCACGCCACGTTAAGCTATGTTTTGGTTTGTTCTTCAGGTGACGCAAAAAATGTATAATTTTCTAAATTCGGTCACGGTGTAGTTTCCAAGATTTGAAATAAAAAGAATATTGATACAAAAAAATATTTTTAATTTAAGATGAGACGTCAACCTAAATTCTTGAAATAACAAACACGAAAGTCGTTCTGTAGCTTGTAGAATTTTGAAACTCTCCGTGATTTTCAAGAGGAACTCTTTTGTTTGTTTTCTATATATTGGATGTTTGACAGCAAAGTTTCATCGAGGCCTCGATTTGGGGGTGCGATTTCCAGAGTACGACGATAGTTGCTATGTAATCTCCTTTCACTACTCTGTCCATACTTATCAAATAGACTGTATTATGTTTAAGGCTCCCTGTTTCCAAGATCAATTTTGAATCAATTTATCATGAGCATGTGCACCTGTCACATAAAAATGCCTGCTCTCACTTTATTTTAAGATTCTATTTGAACAGAATGTCAGTTTTGGCATTGGCATATTATAGGAACACCCGAATCATTGTCAAAAAGAACATCATTCTGTCGAGGAAATGGGTAAAGAATATTTAACGAGTATTTAATTCTAATTCTTAAAATGTTTAACTGTACAATCCTGCATTTTATCATAGTGTAATTTTCATTTTTATGAAGAGGAAGTATAAAAGCTTTTTTTCTCTTGTTTTCCAATCCAAGTTTGAATATGTAAATTTTATTCGGGATCGGAAATAACTGATTTGTTTGGTTCTGTTAGTATTTTATTTTTATTTTCGTTTTTTACTTTCAATTTATGTATTAGCTGTGTCTCAGCTTTGTTATTATGATTTTCAATAATTTTGTCGAAAAGTTAACTTTTTTGTTTTGCCAATGAATTTGTTATGCTCATAATTTGCCTGTAAAATGATATTTCACATGTTAGTTAAAATACTGAACAATATGTCAACAAAATGATACAGGAAAGAAAACCTTTAACTGTTCATTTCAAATCGAAACCAAAGAATAGTGATTTATTAGAAAATTAAAGCCATGAATCTTTGTGTGTTTTTCAGTGTAGGAGGATACGTGTTAAGTATCCTGTTAACTGAAAGATATACCGATTTAATGTTTTGTTTTCTCAAGAAACCGATATTGTTTTGATTTACTTGAGCGTCAAGGAATATATTCAGAGTATTACGCCTGAAAACATGGACGAGGATTAGTACCAGTAAGGGGACGAGGATTAGTACCAGTAAGGGGACGAGGATTAGTACCAGTAGGGCAGAAAGGTAGCAACCACATTGGGGTAATATCACAATTGTCAAGAGCAAAAGAACAAGAGGCAAAAGGACTACTCCCGAAAAAATATCACCCGCAATAACTTCCGACTTGGTTCAGGTATTTCAAAAGAAATAGTGGGTTCAACCGGTTTCATGGCGCACCAGACCTCTCTTCAACTGCGGTAGTGTCCTGTAGCAAATTGCTTTTGAAAGGTCGTAGACAGTATGGGGAAATTGTCATCCCGGTAATGAACAGAAACAGCTATGTAAAATGTGTATTTTTTTAATGAGGATCCTTGGTCGGATATCTCCCTGTACCAATATGAAAAAGAAAGGAAATGGGGTAAATTTCAAGGAGACAACATCCCATATCCAGGTTAAAACGACCCAAAAGAAAACATCTAGGGGTCACCATATGGTCTTCAACACAGCGAGGAACCTCACACCATAAAGTAAGCCCTAAATGGCCCTTAAAGGTAAAAAAGTGAATAAATCAATGGAGACAAACGATTCCAATAACCCAAATATCAAGAAACTAAAATTTTATAAGAAGACAAGGACAAGCCAATGACCAACA
>MJUU01033051.1:8200-24044 GCA_002080025.1 Modiolus philippinarum | reverse complement strand
ACATGAGACACAGTCTCTCAGTGACAAACACATGGTACTGCTAGGCAATGTAACAATGCCTTCACCGTCGCATAAAGCAAAAAAAAAAATAATAACAAAGATCATAGCTTGGCGAGAGAGTCGCCATGTTTTTATAGAATAATGATACTTCTAAGAAAAGCTCAATTGTCCGCTTCATTAAACAGACTGCATAGACCAAGAACTATACGACCTAAAAACTCAGTGGTTTCTTTTTTTTCAGACCTAAAACACGATGCACACAGCATAGTCAGCGCCTAAAAAACACCTTTACCCTGTCAATTGACAAACATCGGCATCTTATCTTTCTGTGGAAAGTTAAATAAGAATTGTTTTCACTATATAATAGTTTTCAATAAAGTTTTCAGTTTTTCTCTAGATATCATATGAATGCAGTCAAAATTTTATCAGTTTAATATTCAAACATTTGCAAGGCAATGACGGATGATTTGATTAATGTATGAGATTATAGATATTTCTTAATAGAAAATAAAAGATTCAAGAGGAAGATGTTGCCTGTCATTTCAATATCACCCCATGTTAATCATAGCTATACTCGCGACTTCTGAACTGCTCTTTTTTAAGTTGATATTCCCCAACCTATTTGATTGTGGGGTTATGAAAGTGTGAAATTCATATATATTTGAGAGGTCCTGTTTGTAAATACAGCACAGACTTCACATAGAAGCTGGTGTTCGAAGTTGAAAACTTTGAAGAATGTAAAATATTTGGAGATGGTTTCGTAGTTTCTATTTTCAGGGATATAATTTTAAAGCAAAGAAAAACTCGAAAAATCACATTTTTTGTGTGTTGATGTAGATAGACTGTTTTCGTCTATACATGTACTTTCATGAGTTTTTAAAATATTAGCGATTTATCTTGGAAAATGTATCTTCAACGCCGCTTTCGGAAGAAACACATATCAAATAAAAAAAAAATGAAATCACAGTATAAAAAGACCTTATCAATTTTCCCCAACATTTTTATTTATCTGGAAATCGTCAAGTCCAGAAATTCGTGGGGAAATGCCTCACATCATTTGAAATGTAAATTTTGCTGATCATCGGATTTTTTCTCTCGAATAAATGCAGGTGTACTTTGTTAAAGAAAAATTATTCAAGAGCAAAGAATGATTTTTTGCCGACATTGCAATGATTTTTTTTATTTGCAAAAAACGGTCTTGCAATGATTGCAAAAATGCAACTATTTGTAATATTGTTGTAAAAAAGCTACGAAAGCATCCAAACACAATCGAATATTGGCAAGATCATGCGCCCCCGGCGGATCCAGGCTCCATGGGGTTCCAGGCGATTTTTCCAACTTTTATCAATTTTTACTTAAATTCTGAACGAAATTTCAAACATTTCCAGAAAAACAGGGAATTCCAACCTCTGGAATCCTCCCTCTGGATCGGCCAATATGCGTTTGATTTTTTAAATGCGAGAATTATTGCGTGTATTTGTTTCATTCATTTGCCGTGTTCTGTGTTTAATTACTTACTTACTTATGTCATAAAGCCTACAAAGTCATGAACTACGTATTTGAAGTTCATTCTTGGTCACATGGGGCGGACATGTCTGTGATGTAGGGCGGACATTCAACAACTGGTGAATATGAATACCAGAACTCGGATATGGTTCATAAGTTATACTATAATTAATACCATACGATAGGATTTGTCGAGCTTGGTCGGTTGGACAACCAGACTTGCGTTTGGCGCAATTTGTGCAACGTGTGCAGTTTTACGAATCCGATATGATGTACATAACTTTATAAAACCACATACATGTAATATGAATTTAAAACTTAGCTTCCAAATTTGATAAAGATTCCTTATGTGTTTTTTTCTTTTATATTTTTTCACTCAAAAATTCATAATTTAGTAAAAACTTACATCTAATATACATGTTTGTAGTTTTGAAAGTACTTGGGCTTTTTCAGTTCTGTTTTTTATCTGTTTTGCTCATTTTATCGCCTTTAAATAGGAATATGATAAAACATATTAACAACATCTAATATATACCTTACTTAGTGTTTTTGTATATGTAATGCTAGATTATAGCTATATTCATTGATTAAAATAGAGATTTGATTATTGATTTTTCCTTCATAATTTGGCAATATGTTCTCTAAGTGACCTTTTTCTGAAAGCCAAGGAGAAAATAGAGGGTCCATGTGGTAGTTTTTCAGATATTTGAGAAAAACTGTATAAAATTACCACAAAATAATATTTTGGCGGTAAATGACGTTGCGTTTTTTTTCTCGGTACAACGTCCGACATCTTTACCCGCCGATTTTTCCTCGTTCTGTTTGCATTAGTTAATTTTGTCTTTGTCATACTGTTTCAATTCGTGTTGCTGTAAATTTCCGTGATTTTGGATTTATGATTTTAGAATTTCCCCTTTCCTCGTTCTTGCTTCGGTATTCGTTTGCCGATGTATTCATCAAGTGGTCGAATAGAGAAAGTTTGTGTCAAAAATATTTGTGCAGTGTTTGTCGCACGTTACAACTTTTTTGTCGATTCCAGTAATGGTCTCACATGGTGCAAGGCTGTATATTTTAAAGTGTGGTATATCCTCGTGTGATCCATATATACAACATATAATGTAAATTCATTTGAGTGTCTAAGTAATCTAATTACATTTGGCCAGTTACATCTAAGTACCAGTTAAAGGTCGAATGTCATTGGCTGAGGTGGATGAGTTCCTAGTGACTCGTGTCGAAAAATCTATCAAAGCAATAATCATAATGTTTGTTTGTAGTTTTGCCAGCTAGGAATCTTTGTCTCATATGCATGAGGGAGTTTCTATAGTTCCATTAAGTGTTTTATTACATTCTTAAAGCACAGAAAATAAGGACAATGGAGTAATACCTGAATGGCCGTAATCAAAGGACTAAATAAAGAAATGAAAACAACATACATTTTATCCTAGAAGGTACAGAAGATAGACCGAACATTTTACCAACTATTTAACCAGTTTGATGTCTCGTAAATCAAACAAATCCTGATGTATTTAGTAGTGATTTCTTCACAACAGACGTCTTACAGGGGTAAACGTCCAATCCAACGTTCCGATTTGTTCGACGTAGTAATTGTTACCATAATAAACTCCGTGAATGAATTGACGTCATATTTGAAAACATTACAAGGTAAACTGGGCTCCTGTTGTGTTACAATAACAACAGGTGACGGCTAAAAATCCCGAGGTCAAGATTCTTACCCCGTGATTTTACGAGACGTTGCTAAAGAGTAATCAACAACTGTCGTTATGTGAATATTTTCCCGGAAAAAATGAAAACAATCAACGCTTTCGACCAATGGAACACGACGTAACAATGGCCGTCACCCGTTCCTAACGAGCGTAGCATTGTGGAACGGAGGACCAGTTTAATTACAAGGAATGGCAAGTTTTATTTTCCTTTGGTACGATTGTTGTATTTTACGGAAGAATAGCTTCTTATATTCGACCAAAATTAAAGATCGGGATATCTTCCACTTGTGTGAGAAATTCTTCGTCTTTTACCGTCTTTTCATTCGGGAAAAGCCGAAATTTCTCATACTCGTGGAAGATTATATGAATCTAGCACCGGTGAAAAGGCAAGATCAAGAAATCTCATACACCAAAGGGTAAGATTTCAATATTTCTCTGAAGAGGCTTGCCTAGTCAGAGAACCATTGAAATCTTACCCGAGGGTGTCTGAGATTTCTAAATCTTGCATTTTCAACGGCGGTTGATTAATTTTCTTANCAAGTGTTTCCCATCCCGTTTCTAAATATAACGATTCTCTACTTGAATATATTGGTAAACCAGTGACAATCCTAGCTGCCTCCATTTGTAGTTTTTCTAATTTTTCAGCAAGTTCAACCCCACAGCCATTCCACAGTTCACAACCATACTCCATGACAGGTCTAGTATATGTAAGATAAATTTTATTTAAATGTTCTCTTTTCAACAAATATTTTAATTTACGTAGTAAGGAAAGCTTTCTAAATACACTTTTACAAATATTGTCAATTTGAAACGTCCATTTGCAATCATCGCTAAAAGTAATACCCAAGTGTCTGTGTTGCTTACAAGCTTCAAGAATTACATCTTGGAAACATATTTCCAGATTACCACAGTTTAGCATATTAGAAACGAATAAAAACTTGGTTTTATTAGGATTAAAATTAACCAAAAATCAAAAACAGGAGAGGGCCTAGCACGGAACCTTGTGGAACGCCTGCTTTAATGTCTCTTAAAGTTGAAAAAGAATTGTCAACCATAACACGTTGTTTTCTGTAAGTAAGATAACTTGAAAACCAATCTAACAGTTGACCTGTTACACCATGGGCCTTAAGTTTGTATATTTGAAAGTGTGGTATATCCTCGTGTGATCCATATATACGACACATAATGTCGGTTTATGTAAATTCATTTGAGTGTCTAAGTAATCTAATTACATTTGGCCAGTTACATCTAAGTACCAGTTAAAGGTCGAATGTCGTTGGCTGAGGTGGATGAAGTCCTAGTGACTCGTGTCGAAAAATCTATCAAAGCAATAATCATAATGTTTGTTTGTAGTTTTGCCTGCTAGGAATCTTTGTCTCATATGCATGAGGGAGTTTCTATTGTTCCATTAAGTGTTTTATTACATTCTTACAGCACAGAAAATAAGGACAATGGAGTAATACCTGAATGGCCGTAATCAAAGGACTAAATAAAGAAATGAAAACAACATACATTTTATCCTAGAAGGTACAGAAGATAGACCGAACATTTTACCAGCTATTTAACCAGTTTGATGTCTCGTAAATCAAACAAATCCTGATGTATTTAGTAGTGATTTCTTCACAACAGACGTCTTACATGGGTAAACGTCCAATCCAACGTTCCGATTTGTTCGACGTAGTAATAGACCCTTTCACGATAACTGCGGTCCTATGATTTTGAGTAGAAAAATGACGTTGTAGGACAATTAATCAAGACGTCACATATATTATGACGTTGCATTTTACCCACTCTAAGGCATATGAGAGCATGCGCAAAATTCAGGACCGCAGTTATCGTGAAAGGGTCTATTGTTACCATAATAAACTCCGTGAATGAATTGACGTCACACTTGAAAACATTACAAGGAATGGCAAGTTTTATTTTCCTTTGGTACGATCGTTGTATTTTACGGAAGAATAGCTTCTTATATTCGACCAAAATTAAAGATCGGGATATCTTCCACTTGTGTGAGAAATTCTTCGTCTTTTACCCTCTTTTCATTCGGGAAGAGCCAAAATTTCTCATACTCGATGAAGGTTATATGAATCTAGCACCGGTGAAAAGGCAAGATCAAGAAATCTCATACACCCAAGGGTAAGATTTCAATATTTCTCTGAAGAGGCTTGCCTAGTCAGAGAACCATTGAAATCTTACCCGAGGGTGTCTGAGATTTCTAAATCTTGCATTTTCAACGGTGGTTGATTAATTTTCTTACTTTGTTCATAAAAAACCTATTTCCGCGCCGTCATTACATAGCGACTCACCATGACGTCAATGACGTCATGGTTTGCACGGGACTGTCTCACATGGGGTGGTGTGAGACAGTAAAATCTCACACCGCTAAAAATAGGGACTGACATGTCTCAAAAGTGAGAAATCCCTTATCTTTGATAAGGTCTCGTATAAGAAACTATTAGTCTTACACAGGTTGTGTAAGACAAGCTACATGCATATTTCCCCGCCAGTTTTTATATCATAACAATATACGCAGCTTGATCAACAGTTATCGAAAAGTATACAATTAAAAGTATTAAATAGTATATTGACTACATGAGAACGGCCAAATTAGAATTAAAACACACAATAAACGCCTAAATCTTGGGCAGTGAAATAACCCCGAACTCGTACGCGTGTTCCATGCTTAATGACGTCGTGAAAAGGGAAGTGATTCACTGATATCAACAATGACGTTTTGACGGTGATTTATTTGATTTTTTAGTTGCTGAGGGCGAGAAAAAAATTATCAAACACCAGTGAGAGGGTCAGACGAAAAATTTCAGACACCCTCTGGTAAGATTTCTAGCGTCTCGGACTCGGCAAGTTTCGTCCGAGTACTTGAAGTCTTACCCTTGGGTGTCTGAGATTTTTCTGTCTGACCCTCGCCCTGGTGTTAGATTCATATATTTCGCCGTTATGAATAAACTGGAATAGGTTACGTTTCAAACTAATACTGTCCTTTCCCGCTAATCCACGACCATGGTTTGAGCGACGTCGCGAAAATCGGGAATACGTTACCACTCCCATAACAACGTTATTATCTCCCCTGAAACTATATCGTATGCCCGTAAAGACAATGTGGAAACGAAAAGGTCGCTTTCATATATACATATGTCTCTCGAACTATAAACATGAAAGGCGTAAAATCTACAATTGATGAGAACGTTCTAGTTATATAGACTATGTGTCCTTTCTTAATCATCTCAAATGAAATTTGTTTTATACCTTGAACGTTTGAAATATAGGTTATATGACAAAAGTAAAAACTGAACATCCTAAAAGTGAAACGTCCCTTTTTGAGCAGCAATTTACCTTCTTCCTCAATGTACGGAATGAATATTTCACCTGGATAAATAAATGTAGAGTTAGTAGTTTGTATAGTGAACTTTTGAAAAGATATGTTTAGTTGTTGTTATTTTTATCCATCCATAAACCGAATGGCGGTCCAACGACATCATAGCTACGAAGACTCACTTTCACAAATAGCAGCGGACATTTTTGCTTGGCGTTAACGATTTTGAACCACTGACGGTAGTGATGGTTGACATACGGGGCAGCGCATGCATATTCTGTCGGAGTACCTGATTTTTATGAGAAAGTTGTTTAGCTGCCATCAAAAACTGAGTAAAGAAACAAACTCCCAGTATCGTATATTGGAATTCAATGTAGCTTTATTATAAGCAATGAAGGTTTATGGAGTAAATGCACATGCAACAAAGTCTCTACAAATACATGGTAAAACAAAGCAATGGAACAACGCTATTATTGCTGTTCATCATCTTAAAGTCACCATCAGGCCTTCAACGATGGGCTTCATACCTCATAGTTTTGTCAAGACGGCCCCTAACTTCGTTTTGAGTGGAATTTTCTGCTGTGAATGTCGAACAACGCTACATCCATGTCTTTCGGAATTGTCAACGTGGCAAAGTGCTCTTACAATCACTGTAGCAATAATAAGCGTTAGCGACATTAGCTAGTGGACGATAACAACATATAGATAAACACAGGGTACTCATTAGAAAACTTGTCAATTTGAAATAGTGAGATGTTGGCACAATAGACGGGTGGTAAGAATAACATTTGGAAATAAAAAAATGATAAATGCAAAATTTTGAAAAGATTATAGTGTATCCATATGAGGAATTCTCTCACGAACACTATAATTGAAATGTATGAAAAGCGTACATCCCTCGCACGGGGAATCTTTTAAAGGGCTCAATACTGCAGGAGAGATAAAGTCCAGTCTTAAAAAAACAATGGAAGGATATGGAGTAAACGTACTTGAGTCAAAGTATACAAGTACATGCAAAAAGAAAACAACACTTTTTTGTTGTTCTCCATGAGGCCTTGAATTAACAGTTGAGTGGTATGGAGTAAATGCATACGAGACAAATTTCTACAAATACATGTTAATACTAAGCAATGGAACAACGCTTAAATTCTTGTTCTTCATCTTGAAGTTACAATGAGGCCTACAACAATGAGTTTAGCTCATACCTCATAGTTAAGTGCAAGACGGCTCCTAGCACCGGTTTGGATGGATTTCATTACCAAATAACTAAATACCGAAGTTACTGTCGAGCAAAGTCACATCCATGTTCTTTTACCAATGGATGCTGGATTTTCAACAAAATTAAAACTAACTGGTAAAGTTTTCATCTCTTATTTTGCAAAAAGATTTATAAAAGACGAACACAGGGCACCCATCGAAATTAAGAAAACTTGGCATCATGAAATTGTTAAATGTCGGCACAATTAATAACAATTACAAATTTAAAAAAAATCGCACTGGGAACTCTTAGTTTTGTGTTTGTAGTGCAGTGCTGTTTTATTTTTCAATTTAACTCATTTGCCATGCAGGATTACTGTTGTATTCTTTTTCAAAAATGCTCTATGAGAGGACTGAGTATTCTTTCAAGGGGTCCCAAATTCCGTGAAAGGCAGCATATAAACTGGAAGAACAACTTCAAACTCTTCATGGATGCAGTTGAGGACTATGCGAGGAACTGGGCAAGGAAAGAGAAAGAAGATGTCGAGACGCTGTCCGACTGGATCAGGTCCATTAAGTCGTTAATTGTGAATCGTATCCGGCGTTTGAAAACATCAATGAAATCCAGAAATCCTAGTATATTCGAAGATCCTCTTGTTAGAAAAACGATGGACAACCTCCAAGAAAATTACGTCATTGTCCCTGCAGACAAAGCTTCTAACAACATACTGTTCGTGTGTAAGAAGCACTATCTTGACTGCTTGGTTAAGGAGATGGGCATTGATAGTTCATCAGGAAACCCAACTTATACTCCCACTACACTATCAAGGAAGGAGATTATTGAAAATCACAACTCAGTTTTAACATCCTTTGGCATCAAACCGGGTGATGAAAACAATCAGCTCCTCTACATCTACTGGGTCCCTAAACTTCACAAGAACCCATACAAATATAGATTAATTGCGGGGTCTTCAAGATGCACCAACAAGCCACTTTCTAAGCTCCTTACTACTTTATTGACCGCAGTCAGAGATGGCATGAAAAGTAACTGTGATAAAAGTCTACTCCACGAGCGGCGTCAATCAGATGTGGATTTTAAAAAATTCTAAAGATCTTCTTGAACAGCTATCCTCAAGCAGTCTTACCCATTGCCACAGCATACACACTTTTGATTTTTCTACTCTTTATACTACCCTGCCACACAATAAATTGAAGACAATAATTTCTGATTTGATACATCAATGTTTCTGCACCAAAAACGGAGAACGCAGATACGCTTACTTAGTAGTAGTGAAAGACAAAACATATTTTGCAAAGAACCACACTGAGTCAAACAAGAAGTACACGGAGAATGACGTAATCAAGATGTTGGAATTTTTAATAGATAATATTTTTGTCGAATTTCGAGGTCGCGTTTTTCAACAGACAATCGGGATTCCCATGGGAACTAACTGCGCGCCGCTTTTAGCTGATCTCTTTCTTTTCTCGTATGAGGCCAAGTTTTTACAAGGGCTAACACAGAAAAAACAAAAACATTTAGCCCAGTCCTATAATTCCAGCTTCCGCTACATAGACGATGTACTTTCTCTTAATAATCCAAAATTCAAGGAATATTTACACCAGATCTATCCCAATGAGCTTGAAATCAAAGAGACTACTGTCACACCTACTTCAGCTTCGTACTTAGATCTGTTTCTATACATTGATGAAGATGGACGTTTGAAATCTAAGCTATATGACAAACGTGATGATTTTAACTTCCAACTTGTGAATTTTCTCATTTTCTGAGCAGCAATATACCTACCTCTACAGCCTATGGAGTGTACATTTCACATTTTCTGAGCAGCACTTACAACTAACCCTTGATTCGTTACTGTCGCACATGTAGTTTATAAAGCGATTTTTTAATAGAGCAAAAGCATTGTCCCAAAAGTTGCTTAGTCAGGGATTTGTTCAGCCTTTGTTGTTTTCATCCCTTCAGAAATTTTATGGCCGTCACCATGATATCACTGACAGATATGACGTGTCTGTGTCCCAAATGAAAACGGACATTTTCAGCTAGATTTCACGTCTTCACATAACCGGTTTTGACTCAACCCTGGATTGACTCACTGATAGTGTGACGGGTGCCGCTAGCGGAGCAGGACATGCTTACCCTTCCGGAGCGCCTGATGTCACTCCCGGTTTTCATGGGAGTTCACACTATGAGTGTCTTAGTTTTTAATGTCGTCTTTTTATTTCCGTGCTTGTAGCTGTCTCACGTCCTTGTTTTGTCTTTGTTTTTCTCTGTTGACGTTTTTGCCATGTCTTCGGATTTCGATTTTTGTAGTCTTCGCTTTCCTTGTTCCTTCGGTATTCTACTGCCGTTGTTTCAAACAATTATTTAGCAACATTAACATCTTAAATAACAAACAATGATATATAACATTGATATAATTGGAGAGGATAGTTGGCTCAAAGTTTATAAGTCACATCAAAAACAGTTATTCAATTGCAATTTAAAATAATAGTTTGCCGAAACAGGTTTTCAGAGCTTAAGTTTGTTGACTTTTGTTGCAAAAAGTTTACACCAACAACAAATCCAACTGACGTAAAACACTTTTACAAAATTCTAATTTGAGAATATAATTTGTAGTTTCTCGAGGTCTTTAATTTGTAAAAAATGATATTTGTGCTAAAACTCAATTTCACGAAGCAGTTGCAAAGGACTTTTGCTAACAACGTGTCATTTTCTTATTTTAGGTAAATATTATCAAAGGACAAAAATCCTGCAATACAGGATAAAGCAATAAGGCGTTAAAGTGTACACATCTTTACATCATGACTACAATCATACCAACATAAAATTTATTCGTCAAGCAGTTGAATTAAATGATAGCCAAAGAACCATAACTTTTACTTTACAGAACAATATGGCTGTAGAGTACTCAAATATGCACATCAATTCAAGTCGGGGATTTGTCCAGCCTTTGTTACGTTCATCCCTTCAGAAATTCTATGACCGTCAGCATGATATCATTGACAGATATGATGTGTCTGTGTCCCAAATGAAAACATAAATTTTCCGCTAGATTTCACGTCTTCGCGGACTTGACATATCAAGATTTGACTCAACCCTGGATTGACTCACTGATAGTGTGACGGTTGCTGCTAGCGGAGCAGAACATGCTCACCCATCCGGAGCATCTGATGTCATTCCCGGTTTTTATGGGAGTTAACACTGTCAGTTCTTTAGTTTTTCGTATTGTCTTTTACATCATACTGTAAACTTTTAGCTTTGTCTTAGTCAATGATGTTTGTGCTACCGATTAGTGATTGTTTGAATACTATTATAGAGAATTAATAAAGATTTTCAAAATGTTACTGTTTAAAATACAAAAATACCGTAGTTGCATAGAAAACCAGTAAGTTTCGTTATGCTGTACACGTCTTTCAAGAAGTAACCTCTCGTCAGGAGCATTAAAATAAAATAATATGGAAAGCCATTATCAAAAAGTTGTCCAAGAAGAAGCACTCATTTCCAAAAATATCGAAATAGGAAGCCAAATCCAGTACCAAGGACAAGCATCAGTGTTTTTGAGTGGTTAGAATTTTAATAAAAACTGGAAATTTCTATAACAGGCAAGGTAAAATTTTCATGTCAGGACAAGCCTGACTATTGGGCTTGTGAAAACCCTCGGGGACCTCTGGTCCACTAGCAGTGGCATCGGCCCAATGGTTGAAAATATACAAAATACCGAAGTTGCATAGAAAAAACAGTAAATTTAGTAAATTTCGTTATGGAAATGAGTACTTCTTCCTGGACAACTTTTGGATACTGGCTTTCCTTATTATTTGATTTTAATGCTGCTGATGAGGGATTACTCCGAAACACGTGTACAGCATAATGAAATTCACTGTTTTCTATGGAACTTCGGTATTTTTTTGTATTTTGAACCATTTGGCCGATGCCACTGCTGGTGGACCAGAGGTTCCCGAGGGTATTCACATGCCCAAAAAATGATGTTTAAAAGTAAGAGGAGTAACATGTGCCATGGATTTCAATTCGCTTTGTCTAAGGGTAAGCAAATGACATTTACCGGTCTGCTACCAAACAGATATTTCAAAACAATATATACCTCACTGATAGTGCAACGGGTGTCTCTAGTGGGGCAGGACATGCTTACCCTTCTGGAGCCGCTGATGTCACTCCAGGTTTTCATGGGAATTCACACTATAAAACCATTTCTTTTGAAATAATGTACCAAGTCATGACAATTTTTCCGGTGGTTTCCACCTGCTTTGTCTTGTTGCCTGATGAACTTTGGCTCTTGACAGCTCTGTTTTGTAAATTTGTTATTTACCCTTTTTATCTATTGGAATTTCGTAGTAAAATAGCATTTGTTATTAATTTGCTTGCACAGATTCGTTTTTGATTCAAACAAAAGCTTCAAATTGTGTTAGAGACTACTACAGAAACTATAAATACTAGTACACAAATGCAATACTTGAAGAAAATCATTATAAACTATAAGCCTGATCTAGAATTACAAATTAATTTACTTTTAACTAGCGGTCATAAATTCCGGTATTAAGGATTGAGCATTATGATCGATATAGAAAGTATGTAGGCATTGTAATGTCGCAAAAATAATTGAATTACGTAATTTTCATGTTCAAAGAATACATCTGTTAGCGTAATTTTTAAAACCAACCGTGAATATGTATTGATAGAAACATATATACTAAATGGGGTCTGTCGAAGAAGACAGTTATTCTTTCGCACTCAGAGTAAAGACCGTGCAAAAGAACTCCAAAAATTAACTTGTCTCTGCTGGTTTCAGGAATTTACCAAAATAGAAATGAAGTTGTTTTTGGAATGTAATGATTGCAAAGGGTTTTTTTTTTACTAAAATTCATAGTTTCTAAGGAGAATTAAAAAAATGTCTTTAAAGGTTTAAGCACGATAAAATATTGGTTCGAAACATTTGAAAAATTTACCAAACCGGAATCAGAATTCCAATAGCGTACTGCTCATTTATACACTATATTCAATAATTCTATTCGGTCTATTCATTAAAAATATTTGAGGAGTTTGCGTAAGATGGAAAATATAAAATTAGACACTTTTAGACCAGTTGCTTTTATCCGGACCAAAATAAAAAAAATCTAAATTGTCAATGCGCTTTTACAGACCATTTTCAACAATTCGACAACAAAATTAGATTCCTTAATCTAAAAATTTAGGAGGAGTTGGGGTTACAACGGGTTCGAGGGACGGACAAAGAATGACAGATGAACAGATAGAACGATGAAGCGATGGCATTACTCCGGAAGTTTAATTAAAAAATGCGAGGATAATTAGTTTCAAACAAGAAATGATATATATGTTTTTTTATTATTCCTATTCTTATAGCATCATTCACTAAGATGTTCCAATTAATGACTTTTTGTCATCATTGATAATCACATATTATAAAATATAAAGTGAATATTATGTGCATTTTGATAAGTAATGTGTTATCAGTTTTGCAAAATAGAGACGATGCTCAAAGTTGCAAAACGATTCCGATCTATTTGTTTTTTCTTCATACAATAAAATATGTTAAAATTACATCCAGTTTTCGGGAAAAATTAAATGAGAAACAAAAAAATTATGATATGGGATTATCAATGATAAAAAAAAATATCAAAATATTAAGAGACAGGCACTTTCCGAAAACAGTTCTTTAAAAATTTCTTCAGGAAGTAATGGAATCAGCTTGTAAGATTATAAAATTGTACATTTTGAAATTAAAAATTAATTGGTTTTATATGCTCCCACTACCTCGGCATTGCATGAACGTCACTTTAAAATGTTATCTTATTCAGATCTTCGTTTTCCAGTGTTATGTTATTCCATCTTACGTGTCTCTGCTTTACATGAAACCTGTTATAAATTAATAAAAAATATAAAACAAGCAAACGTGAGCAGTTGTTTACAATAGAAGACGACTCATGTAAGACTGATACACGCCACTTCAAAGGGTAAACTGCTCATAATTGTAACCATGACTAATAACTAAATACTGAAGTCGCTATGAATTTACTTTCTGCATATGCGCATTTCGACAACTTATGCCTCATCAGTGCAGATAAAATCTAAACGTTTGGAAGACCATAAACACAAAGATGTTTGAAAACTGATAGAGAACAAATAACCAAAGTGATCTAAATTTAAAGCCAAAATCAGCTAAGGACAGAGCTTTGCATGAGGGAGATACTCCTTAGTTTTCAATAAAATTTAAAAAATTTTAGATATTGGAAGNTACTGACTACTGGGCTGGTGAATACCCTCGGGGACTAAACGTCATGAAACACCAGACATCACAATATTAGGTGCACCCTAATGGCGACGACGTTACTCGCACAGTATATGTTTTAAATGTTTATTGTCGTATTTTACGGAATAAAAAAGAACTTGCATTCAATCAAAATTAAAGATCGGGATATCTGACACACTGTCTTGTTAATGACGAACTTCTTCTTTTCCTTTCGTGTTAATACGCTTAAATCGAGAAAAGACGAAATTTCTGACACTTGTGAATGTATTCCGATCTTTAATCAGATCTTATATGTATCCAACACAGCGAAAGTAAGATTAACCCTATCTCTGAAGAAGTAGGAATCTCCATAACCTTTCTTGTGGATGTTTTAGATAAGCCCTATCTTGCAAACCTACCCATATTTTCCTTTTTTTTCTTACCCTCCAACACAAACAGGTCATTGCTTATTTTGATACTTGACAATAAGCATAGTAATTCACAGGCATAATAACGGATTTCTATCAATAACTGAACAAATAATCCATTGCTCGACTATTTACTGGGCTTAGTCGTGTTCTTTCGACTGTATTTTATTTATGAACACCCGTATCAGATTTATATGACGATGCCAAAAAAAAAAAGATCAAAATGCAAAGGTCACAGTAATAATGCACATACACTGCAAACCTTTTACAAAATCGCGATTATTATTAGGTGCTCTAGAGGATAATGTTTGTACCGTCAAAATGTAAGAGAAACTATTCATTACAAAATGAATTGGCGAACTCTTTCAAACATACTAATTTTGACGAAAAAAAACATTAAACAAATAGCACTGCAACGATACAAAAATGCTTCAATTTACACTTTAAGATAACACCTTGGCTTCTATGTACTGGATTCCTCAGCTTCAGAAAACCTCGTTTTATTTCGGCATAGATGACTGTTTTACCTTTAATTTATCCACCTATTTAACTAGTGCATTCACCTGTATTAAAGAGTTAGTTATCAAATAATCCATATTGCTTTACTTTGAGTACTTTACTCATTTCCTTATCGGCCATGTTGCAACTCTTGCTTGTCAGCGTTTTGTGACTGAAATGCATAGGCAAGATAAAAGGATTTGCAAAATTATCTAATAATACAAATCAGAGCATATTTGCCCGCTGCACATTCTTTACATCGATCCTAATCATAAATATTCATCTGTAATAATTAAAATTTGAGGTCAATTTAGTTTGAAATTCGAAGCGTGGACATGCCATTTTGACTGTAGAAGCCATTGTACAAGCTATCTTTGACAGAAAAGTACATATCAAAGACAAATGTGTGGCAAATTTGTCCGCACATGAGGTGAAATATAACTAACATAGATTCATAATTAGTTGCCCCTTTTTAACTAACTCATAAAAAATTGTTGCGAACTTATATTGAAAATGTATTTCAAAGCTTTCAAGCGACGGTAAATCCCTTAAAAGACTGATTTAACCACAATTTCTTTTTTTGTTTTGTTTTTTTTTTGTTTTTGTTTTGAAATTCCCACAACAAACTAGAGGCTCACATGAGCCTGTATCGTTCACCTGGTAGCTGGTTTTATTCATTGTATAGACCACCCATTCATACTATAAATCAGTTCAGCAGATGTTACATTTTCATTCTTGGATGAGGTACAAACTAAAAATCACAAACTTTGGAAGGGATCACCCAAAGACAATTGTAACCAAGTTTGGTTCCAATTGGCTCAGTGGGTTCAGAGGAGAAGACATTTGAATGCATTTCCAATAGGGTCCCTATGTTAAACT
>MJUU01033047.1:0-14828 GCA_002080025.1 Modiolus philippinarum | reverse complement strand
GATTTTGATGGGATTTTCTTCTTTGGATTCCTCTTAGATTTCATTTGATTTTTTTTTATGTTTTTGTTTTGATGTCCTCTTTTTGTAAGCTTTCGGTAGTATATGTCAAAAGATTTTGCATAGCTCTTACCGTTTCTTAGCTGTAAGGGGTCAAAGGGGCTGAAATTGCAATTTTCAAAATATGTAAAATCTTTTATTTTTTTTATTGGATTTTAATGGGGTTCCTTTCTTTGGATTCCTTTTCTTGTATAGTTAAAGTAGTATGCTGACCAATTTGACATGTCTCTTACCATTTCCGATATATATAAGGAATTATAAGGACTAATTTTAATTTTTCCTTAGTTTGTGTGCAGTTAATTACTGAGTCAAGCTCTTTATTGTCTCCATTTAATTACTGGGTCAAGCTCTTTACTGTGTCCTCATTCATTTTGAATTACACTTTTTCAAATTTCAGTGTTTCGACATGCTGCGGTCGTATCATGCTGCACTCAGCGTAGCCCTTTATTTACAATGTTGACCAAACAGTTTTATAGCTCACATTGCTATGCCAGGATGTGCTTTTTCCATCATTAAGCATCTGTTGTCCATCTGTTATTTTTCATTTAAAGATTTTCTCTTCAGTGCCAATTTGAACCAAACTTGGTCACAATAGGCCTGGGGTGGTCCCTTTTAAAAATTGCACTCAACAGTTCCATACGGTACCTCATAGAAGATGGCCACAAGTGGGAATTATTTTCATAAAATGCAGCTTGTTATGTAAAGTATAATGGAAAATTTTCTTAAATTTTAGAAAATATATTTGAATTTTAGTTGGGCTGCTTAGGATGAGGTAGACATCTTATGTAAATTATTTTGCCAGTCCGATCATAAAATTACCAGGTACTCTCCGTTGGCAATGGCAAATGTATAACAACATATTCTAATTTTGTGACAAAAAAATCATGGACTGGAATTTATTTTTCTTAGTTGGATTACTTTCTAAATAAGTTGATGTAGCATTGTTGACATTCAGCAACAATGCCCCTCAAATTAGTGCCTGGGGTCGTCTTGAACTTACTATGAGTTATAAGCAAAGCTCATTGTTAAAGGCCTCATGTTGACTTCAAGATGAAGAACAACAATAACAGTGTTTGCTTCATTGCTTAGTTTTAGCGGCCGCATTGCATTTGCGCCAATTTTTAAAAGTGGGGTATATCATTTGCGCCACAAGCTTGTATTTCATTTGCGCCATTTCTCAGGTAAAAATTTTACAGGTAAAAAAAGGTGGAAACAATATTCAATATACTATTTTATATTTTAATATTTAATAAATATCAAATATATTCTTTCATGTTAAATATTTAATATAGCAAGGATATGCAAAATTTCCACTTCACTAATTCGTGTAGATCGTATAAGTTGTATCTAGATCAAACAAGTTAAATGGGGGAGGGGTGTAAAAAATTCTATTCATTTATTCCCCAAGTGATATATTCATCAGTTGTGTAAAATTTTCTTTATTTATATTTACTATACGTGTTTCGTACTACTGGACCTTTAAACATGATTGATTGTACATCGTTACGAATTTATAATAGTGCTTGTATTGTATATATTAGTTTTAGTGTTTTAGTAAATATCTTGCTAGAAACCCTGTTTCAACCTCCCTAAAACAGGTAATTCTGGCAAATAAAAGAAGAAAGTACAAGCAAAAATTATAAATGTTAAGTATTTTAACTTTTATCTATACTATTTACCTGTATTTGGCGCAAATGCAAAGTTTTTACTTTGGCGCAAATGAAGTAAAGTTTGTGGCACAAATGAAATATTTTTTTAGCGCAAATGAAATATTAATTGGCGCAAATGCAATGCACCGGTTTTACCATGTATTTGTAGACACATTGTCTCAACATGCTCATGTGCATTTACTCCATATCTTTTTATTGTTGATATATGACATAACATATTCCCAGAAATGTCAGTCATGACAGTAGGGAATTTGTACCTCCCACCATTTGTCAACAAAAGTGTACCACAAGAGGATTTAAAAAGAATGACTTGGTACTTAGTAAATATTGATTGCTTTAATTTATGTACGCTAGTGTTTTATAAACATTTTAGATTTTTTTTCAGTCGGAACGAAAATGTATGTGGATGATTCAAGTGATGAAGATGATGGATTCATGTTGTCTTCTCCTTCTGACTATCTTGTCCATAAAACCCAAGATTCACTAGAATCACAGTATGCTGCAGTTCCTGTTACTTCAGCTGCCAAGGGAGATAATCCGATAGGATCACATGATCAAATTCCACAACATTCATTTTTACAGCAGTCTACTCAACCGACTGTATCTTCTCACGGTCAAATGCGTCCACATCCACTTATGCAAAAATTTGGATTATCTGGCTCACAATGTCCACAAACTCGTCCCATCAGACAGCCAAATTCATCTTCTTGGATGTCTGCACAGACTCAGAACAAAGTTCCTGTATCCGAGTGCAGAATTCCTCCTCACCCAATGGTAACACCACAATCACAACAAATGCAAAAGCCACCCAAGTCAGATCATCCATTCAAGTCTCAACAAGAATATCCTCCTTTATCGAGGACAGCAAACAGAGGAAGAGGGTCAAAGAGACAGAATAAGTCATTTAACACAGAAACTGGGGTTTATTCCTTTACTAATGTAAGTGAACATGGACATCAAAACAGAGATATAAACATGGAAGATATAAAAAAGAACAATCCAAGAGTGTCAGAAAAATGGCTGACAAGTACACTTCAAAAAGATTCTACACTGGAACCTTCTAGAGCAGATATGAAAAAGATGTTAGAATACATTGAAGCTAAATGGTTTGATGACAGTCTTAAGGACAAATCTCAAGCTTCAACCCTGATAAGAGAATATTTTTCAAGGTCTTGTCATCCTTATTCACTTGTAATTTATTTAATAGAGAACTGTCATGATCACAACTCTGGTAAAACAACGACATTGTGTTATCACCTGATGAAAGAATTCTTGACTTGGTTGAAAAATACAAAAATTGTTGATGAAGAAACACTATTAACTGATGATATTAAGTTAAGAGGTTTACAAGCTTGTACCAGATACAATACTGCCTTATTCAATATGGCTGTCAAAGCCTTTCAACTGAATATGTCAAATAATGACTATATGCTGCCGCAAGTTCGAATTTTTCTTGAGAAGAAAAAATACAATGAGGTAAGACTATGTAAATGTGTATACTGTTCTGTTACAATTATTTCTAAACATTGAAGGAATTGCCATTTTGTTGATTGTGATGATTGCTTTTGTAAATTGCTGCAAGTGATTTTGGATAATTCTTAAGAAAGGCATTTTCATTATAGTCATATTATTTATGATGAAGATATTATTTTAGAACTTGATATTACTGATTAATTGGATTTTGTTTGGTGTTATGCATATTTAACATTTTTTGAAATTATGGATTTCCTATGTTTGGGTTCTAGTGCTGATGAGGAATTAATTTCCGAAATGGCCACACAGCTCTTTTAAATTATTGCAGTTGGAGTTAACAGATGTGCTATGGTCTCATGTTCATTTACTCCATATCCTTTGGTAAAATGTTACATGTGATTGTGGTTTTCGGCCATTGTGGGTGTTGCCTGTTATCTTTGCTATATTAATTACAATAAATACAATGACAATGATGTACATTGTATGAACATTGTTATTACTAATGCAAACCCCAAAGGAAAGGTCAAAGTTCATTGAAAAAGAAGAGGTAGAGTGTTTTAAAGGGTTTGTGCATGTACAAAGACTGAAACAACAACAAAAAAATACAAAAAATGTTCATATATGCACATTTAATATAAAATAAAAACACAAAGAACTAAAATAAAGACAGAAAATAAAGACCTTAAATAAACAGGCATCATTTGTACCACCCTCATGCAAGTTGAAATGGAAGTTTAAAACCTTGATGCAAGGTATTCTAGTAAACAAACAAAAGATTTAAAAATGTCTCATTTCTTTGTTTATTCATGTTACGGGTAATTACATTCATATCTGTAAAGTTTTGATTTTAGAATAACTGTCTTTGTTTTCTTTCAGGCAGCAGTAATTGCTGGCAAACTTGGATTACAGGACCATTTTACACTTGAAGAGGTAAAACATATTGAAGCATCAGCAATTGTTTTCAATTCCTTGACCATGTTGACCAGTATATTTTATATTTATGATGCCATGGTTTATACCGGTAAAATGTTTGTTTGCCCTTCTTAAACCCATCATTTTTGAAGTGGGTAGGTAGTTAATAAAGGATTTAAAAAAAAAAAAATTTTCATTGCGAAAATATAGTGGGATTTTGCTTAAAAAAATAGATTTGGAGATAGAGTAATATATTTTTTTGAGTCTAGATGTTTATGGATGGGGAGATATGAGAATGGCAAACAAACTTATTCTTTTGGTCTGATTTTAAAATAACAAGGGAACAAACAAATTTGTTCTTCTCATTAGAAAATTTAAAATGTTTTTGGATAAAATTATCAAACAGAGAAAACACATACTTTAGTGAAATAACATCAAACAGAAGCAAAATAAACAGTAAACATTGCAATAAAAACAATAAAGAATTAAAGTCAAGAAATTTTAGGAACAGTAAAACATGGTAAACATGATTGATTAATTTAATGGTGATTAGTGTCACATTCAGCAGTACTGTATGGTTGTTATATTTAGCGGGGTTCAACACAATAAGCATGAAAATGTAACCTGCAAAATATTCACCGTAAAACTGAATATAAATGAACATTATCACTTAAACTAAAAATCCGCAAAAAATAAAACTCAGCCAATAATTCAACACTGAAGACCTAGAAAATTTTATACCACGAATATAAAGCCCTATACAGAACTGTAAACCAACTTATTTTCGCGACTTTCGCGTGCGTGGTAATATCGTGAAAATACATCGTCGCAAATAGTTTATATCCTTATATAAAAGCATTAACACAAATAGAAAATCGCGAAAATTAATCTCCGCAAACTTTACCAGAAGGGACAAAAAGCGAAATAAAGTAGCCGCGAAAATAAGTTGGTTTACAGTATTTCAGCTATATCATGGTTATGCATTTTATTTTGTATGAATCAACATGAACTTAAGGGATCATCCTACATTAGTTAAGTAATGGACAATGGAAGATCTGTCTTACAATGTTGTTTGGAAGATATACAACCACACATACAGTATGATGCAGCATAACTTGCATGGTAATATGTGTTGGAAAAGATAAGGAACCATGAAAGTTCAGTAAGCAAAAAAGAAACATGATTCCAATTTTAAAAGCAATTATAGAATCTGTGACCTGCAAAAATATCCCTTGTTTGTTTTCAATTCTAATATGACGTCCTTTAATCGCCTTGTGTCCATAACCGTGGTAAAATCCGCATATATTCGTGGGTGTTGTCATGACAAGCGAGAGTACTTTTGATAACGTCATAGACAGTTTGACAACAGTTTTTGCGGCGTCATAGAAGAAAACGTCATACTTTACGGGGTAAAATGGCTGCTTCACCTATGAAAACATAGAGGACTTCATCTCTTCTGTACCCTTATAGGGTCGACATCACGATCTCGTGGATCGCTATGGGATATCTGTTTCCCAGATGACAACGAGATCCACGAGATCGTGATGTCATATTAGAATCGAAATAATTCACGGGAGTGTGAATATATGTTGATTTTACCACGGGTAGGGCCCTTTATGCCTATATTTTACCCTTAGCATACGCTCGGGTAAAATATTTGCCATTACGGGCAAACCCGCGGTAAAATCACCATATATTCAAGCTCCAGTGAATTATTTCTTAATTTACTGGTAGGGGAATGGTAATGATTATGACATGAATTTAGGAAATGACAAAACAATATGACAAGGTCACAATCAAATGAGTTGCCAGTTTACATTTCACTGGAATAACATTTCAGCTTAAATTTTTAGATACAAATTTACATTTTTTTTTTACATCAGATTGCACTACCTTTAGTATTACAAGATAAAGTTAATGTGCTGGAAACGTATGCCACTGGTAACCCACGGCAACAGACTATGATAGTACAGATGTTAGATGGTCTTTGTGATAAAGATACTGTTATTGATGATGTCATAAGGTACATTAAATCACATGATATCACTAATCTTGTTCATGTTGATAACATCAGAAACTATTTTTATTTTGTAGTAACAGATAAACATAAAAAGCACTTTGACCTGGCATAAAAGCAATAAAAGGATGAAGTGTTAAGACTTGAGAAAATTAGAATAATTTTGGAGCATTTTTAGTTCATCTCAACGATGTTGAGGGGGACTATTGGAGTACCCTTGGCATCCTCCTCTACGTCTACGTCCGCATCTGTATTTGGGCATACATCTCTGCAACTATGCGTGGTGGGGACATCAAACTTTGCATGCAGGTGCATTTGGGTTTTCTGACAGTTTTCGGACGAGTTGAGATCTCAGTCACTGTACATGGTAGGATCATGTAACCTTGCACATGCATGCATCTCTGATGGCACATTAGCATCTAGGCAAAATTAGGTCACTTTGACTTATATTTTATGCATGAGTGATTTACATTCAAGTGGTTGGACGAGTCCTGATCTCAGTCACTATACATGGTAGGATCATTTAATCTTGCACATGCATGCATCTCTGATGGTACATCAGCATCCAGGCAAAATTAGGTCACTTTGACCTATATTTTATGCATGAGTGATTTACATTCAAGTTTTCGGACAAGTTCAGATCTCAGTCAATATACAAGGTAGGAATCGTTTAACTTTGCTTATGCATGCAACTCTGATGGTAGGTCAACATCCAGGCAAAATTTGTGACAATGTGCCATAACAAGGGGAACTCTGTAATATGTTGATTACCTATGTTTATCATTAGGTGAAGAATCCTTTTATTATGTTTATTTCAGTTCATTGTCAATTCATATTGATATTTGTTGTTCAAAACAATTAATAATTGAGTGAAGTGGAAACTTTGCATAAATCTATTGTTTTCTTTATAAACATCATAGAACCAAATTGTTGACGTCACTGACAAGGCTTTATACTGTCTGTTCTGATGGTGCTGAGAAATATGCAAAACATGTGAACAATAGATTAAGAAGCAGTTACCTTGAGTGTCAATTATTTTTAGTAGTATTTAATTTTTGAATTGACAACCCTATATACCGTATATACTCTATTATAATTTGGTTTGTTTATGAGTCGGAAGGTCTTTTCAGGGAACAAAACTTTGTATTTATGGTTGATCACGATTATGAATAGGTCAGAGATTGTGGTCAAGTTGTGTATCAAAACTTCAACATGAAATTGATATATAATTTATTAAATTGCATACATTGGAATAAAAGAATATCTCCTACATGAGATAAATGCTGCGTGTGAAGCATTTCATATGTGCTAAAAGCAGATTTTTTCACTTTTCTGGCCAAGACATCATATTGGGGGGTATAAATGAACTTTTTTGTTTACTTTATATGGTACAACCATCAACCCAAAAAACCAAATGAGATCAAAAGTATGTGCTTCCATATTAATAATTTATATAGCCGGAATTAATTTAGAAATAAGATATAGATTATGTCTATTATATGGACTGAATATTAAAAAAGAATAAACAGGATAGGAAATGTTGGCGTAAGATATGATATGATATGACACTCCTGGAAGAAAGGTTTTAGTTATTGTTGTTTTCCAATAATTAGTGAAATCAACATAGTACAAATACACAAAAAGTACCTCCATGATGCTGAAATGAAAACATCGCAAATTTAGTAAGAAAACAACTCAAAAATGCTTATTTCTTTTATCAAAAGTAATAAATAATGTCTCAATGCATCCAGATGATTGTTGAATATCGGCAAACTGTTAATGGTCATCATTGTATATGTCTCCCGGACATTTTACATTCTCAACTTTCCTTCTTGGTCGTCAGGTTACTCTTATATGTCGAATCCCTTTTTGGAAATGAATTTTAGCTCCCAAATTTCTGACTTATAATTGAGTATATACGGTACATTACATATCAGGTGTATTCACTTAAGGAACTCTACATAATAACATAGACAATATTGGTATTGGTTCAGCTCTTACCCTATTAAACCTTTACCTGCGTCACCAATGGTGACCGCAAGTCTAGGAGCCGCTTGACTCCGTCCGTCCGTCTGTCACGCTATAGGGGTACCAAGTTTGTGTAATATGGACCTCGGTTACCTTTAACTCGATACTTCTGAAACTTTGTACAGTTGTTCTAGACACATTGAAGATGGGTACCTCCCCTTTTTGTGAGTTTTGAATAAAAAATGTTGAATTTATTTATTGTTGAACTTAATCATTTTTTCATCAAATTTGAACATTACGGTACTGTGTTTGTGTAATCTGAAACTCTGACACCTTATACCTGATGCTTTTGAAACTTTGTACAGTTCTTCTGGACACATTGAAGATGTGCACCTTCCCTCTTGGTGAGTTTTGAGTAAAAAATGTGGAATTTATCCAATGTATAACTTAGTCATACATGTCATATTTTCATCAAATTTGAACATTACAGTAATGAGTTTGTGTATCTGAAACTCTGACACCTTATATACATGTATGATGCTTTTAAAACTTTGTACAGTTGCTCTGAACACATTTAAGATATGCACCTCTCCTTTTGGTGAGTTTTGAGCACAAAATGTTGAATTTATATATTGTTGAACTTTATAGTCATTATTTCATCAAATCTGAACATTACAGTACTGAGTTTATGTAATCTGAAACTCTGACACCTTATATATGATGCTTTTGAAACTTTGCACAGTTGTTCTGGAAACATTGAAGATGTGCACATTCTCTTTTGGGCAGATTTGAATAAAGAATGTTGAATTTATGCATTGTTGAACTTTTTTTCATGATATTTTAACATTACAGTACCTGTTTGTGTTATCTGAAACATTCACATCTCTGACTAAATACCTCTGAAAGTTTGCACTGTTGTTTGAATACATTGTTGATTTGAACCTGGCCTTTAGGCCATTATTCATTAAAAAATGTGTAATTTATCAATAATAGAACTTGATCCTTTATTTCATCCATATTATATCATCATGTGTCCAGAGACATAGCATGATTTTAAACACACTGATCATGAGTAGCTATTCTTGAATTTTGGCATTGCTTTCATGTATTTACTCAGTAAGATACAAAGTATGTGTTTATTTTAAACTTGGGTATAGTTTCACCTTTGCTGAAGTGATGTTGACTATTTTCATTGTATGCTTTGTTCAACTTTGTACATTTAGTTTTGTTTTTTTTCCCTTCTTTTTTTTATGCCCCCTTGAATCGAAGATTCGGGGGGCATATAGTTTTTGGTCTGTCTGTCTGTTTGTTTGTCTGTTTGTCTGTTTGTCCACAAAAAACTTTAACATTGGGTCTATCTTTTGAATGGTAAGTGATAAGGCTCTCATATTTTGCATGTGTATTCCTTGTGGCAAGACCTTTCAAACGATACCAAAATTTTGGACCTCGTGACCTTGACCTTGACATGTGATGGACTTTTTGAAAAAAAATAATAAACTTTAACATTAGGTATATCTTTTGAATGGTAAGTGATATGGCTTTCATATTTTGCATGTGCATTCCTTGTGGCAAGACCTTTTAATTGGTACCAGAATAGTTGACCTTGACCTTGGCCTGTGAACAACTGCATAAAAACTTTAACCTTAAGCGTATCTTTTGAATGGTAAGTGATAGGGCTTTCATACTATGCATGTGTATTCCTTGTGGAGAGACCTTACAGTTGGTACCAGAATATTTGACCTCGTGACCTTGACCTTGGCATGTGACTGTCTAGTAAAATTCCACCAGAAAAATGAAATTATATTTTGTTTAATTTTATATATATAGAAATTAAACTCATTTATGGTGAAATGTTTCTTGATATCTATAGAATTTTTTTCGAAAAAAAGATTTTTTAAATCATTCAGCATATTTTCTTCATTTATTCACTTTAGTTTTACAGGTATTTATATATGTATTATATATTTCAATGGTGAGGAATGTTACTAAAATATCTACATGTATTATTTCATTTCTTCTCTTCTGTGTATTCCTCCACTTTTCCAGTATTGATGACCCTTGGTGTAATCAAAGTACTGATAACACTGATAGACAGAACACAATGAGTTGACTATAAATGTTCCAAAAAGGGGGGGGGGGGGGGGGTGAAAATTGTTTTCTTAATTGATTGGAGGGGTTCATTTGGGTGACTTCTGTGTTTGCATCCAATTGCAATCATCATTTGATATGATTAAACTTTTCTGTTGATACCAGAATTTATTTCTACAAATTATTTTGTCAGAAGGACATTCATTGTTCAAAGTTGCTAAATGTTTCTTCTTTACTTCTACTTGGGGGCATAAGTGTTTCACAAAATCTTAGTTTCCTATTACAGTAATATGGTTGAACTTAATAGCATCTCAATTATAATGGTAATAAGGTAAATGAATACTAACTTATACATGACATTCTGTTAGTTTGGGGAAAAAAACACTTTCTCAGATGAACATGAGTGAAGGTGATGCAGGTCCAGACATGTAATTGGTCTTGTTCATTTAACATTTTATTTTAAGATTTTCACAAGTAATTCAGTAGTCAAAGCCTTAAAGATGTAGTAAGGTGAGGTTTCTAGAATTTGTAAAACTAATTTGGGTTTCTCGGATTTTATCCATTATTACTATGTAATTTATTTTGCCCCATTACACCCAATATTTTAGTCATCAAAAGCTTCAGTAGCCCATTAAGTTAGGTAAGCAAGATTTCATTACCGGTAGCCTTTCATGTGAAAGAAATCAATAATGTGTCCAGGTTATACTAAGGTACCATAAAAGTATAAGACAGCCTTTTCTGCCATTTTTAGCTCACCTGGCCAAAGGCCATGTGAGCTTTTGCCATCACTCGGCGTCCGTCGTCCATCCATCCGTCCGTCCGTCGTCCGTCCGTCATCCGTCCGTCGTCCGTCCGTCATCCGTCCGTTGTCCGTCCGTCCGTTAACTTTTATTCAAAGATCTTCTCCTCTGAAACTACTGGGCCAATACTAATTAAACTTGGCCTGAATCATCACCAGGGTATGCTCTTTCAAGTTTGTGATTTTTATGACCTTAGACCAAACAACATGGCTTCTGTTACTAAAAATAGTACATAGGGGTAAATTGCTGTTTTTTTGCAAATTACTCAGAAATCATTACAGATATCAAAATTCTGACAGAAGTAAACATGATCAGCATGATGAGATCTACTTACCCTGCAATTTTGAAGAATATCCGTTCACCCGTCTTGGAGTTATTGCCCCTTTTCTGTAAAAATTTCAGTTTTTTCTTACTTTTAGTCTTATTTATTGAAAATGGTAGAAGATAAAAGTGAAGTTTATGTAACAAAAATGGTCAGCATAGTAAGATCTACATGTCCTGTAATTTTGAAGAAAATCTGACAACCAACATAGGAGTTATTGCCGCTTTTTCTTTGAATTTTCACAATTTTTTAACGTTTTTACTTTCGTTTCAAAAGCTGTTTGAGATAAAGGTTAAATGTGAATTGCAAAAGTGTTGAGGTTTTCCAGAACTACGATTTCTACATATGTCCAGCAGGTTCGCATATCATCCAAGATGGCCACCAGCGGGGAAGATAGTTTAACATAGGACCCTATGGGAAATGCATTCAAAGATCTTCTCCTCTGAAACCCCTGAGCCAATGGGGACCAAATTTTGTCACAGTAGTCTTTAGATGGTCCCCTTTAAAGTTTGTGATTTTTATGTTTTTATGTTCGTACTTCATCCATGATGGTTGCAAGTATGGGACATAGTTTAACATAGGACCCTATGGGAAATGTATTCAAAGATCTTCTTCTCTGAAACTTCCAAGTCAAACTGAACCAAACTTGGTCAAAATAGTCCTTGGGTAGTCCCCTTTAAAGTTTGTGATTTTTACGTTCGTACCTCATCCAAGATGGCTGCCAGTGTGGAGCACAGTTTAACGTAGGGACCCAATGGGAAATGCATTCAAATGTCTTCTCCTCTGAACCACTGAGCCAATTGGAATTAAACTTGGTTACAATAGTCTTTAGATGTTTCCCTTCAAAGTTTGTGATTTTTATGTTCATACCTCATTCAAGATGGCTGCCAGCAGGGAACATAGTTTAACATAGGGACTCTATGGGAAATGCATTCAAATGTCTTCTCCTCTGAACCTACTGAGCCATTTGGAACCAAACTTGGTTACAATTGTCTTTGGGTGATCCCTTCCAAAGTTTGTGATTTTTAGTTTGCACCTCATCCAAGAATGAAAATGTAACATCTGGTGAACTGATTTATAGTATGAATGGGTGGTCTATTGGTGACAATGAATAGAACCAGTCACCAGGTGAGCGATACAGGTTCATGTGAGCCTCTAGTTAAAATGTGAAATATCTTGAAAACAAGGCCCATAACCTATCAATCTTTTTAGCTGACTTTATTCCTTTACCAATACTCTTTCCATTTAAAGTATCAATTTAAAATGGTAGATTTATTAAATTTCACCTTACTACATCCTTAAGACAAGTATATGCATTTCAATTTTGCACACATTATACAGCTTTAATGTCATTATGATGGCTACTGTTGTTGTTCAGTGTGCATTTTCAAGTAATGCAAGACATATCACATGTACACAGTATATAAGTTTTGATGGGTTTGCTTATAAAAATAGTTTCTTTTCATTATTTTTATGCCCTGCCTGCAATAGTAGGGGGCATATAGTGTTTGGGTCATTCCGTCTGTTTGTCCATCCGTCTGTCCCATGTTAGGTGTACCCTCAGGTTGAAATTTTTTTCTGTTAAGGATGTATGCTATAATCATGAAAATTTATATAATTTTATATAATTTATATATATTTATATAATTTATTATATAATTTGTGTATATTTTTTTATATAATTTTTATACACATATTCTTGTTTTACCTGTATTGATGCTTATTGAAACTTATGCAGGAACCACATGCTTGGTTAGATATGGGGTAGTTTTAAATTGAGGTAAAATATTTAGGGCAGTTTTAAATTCATATTTCTTATGTCATATAGTGTAAGTCAGAAAAGCCTTCAAAGAAGTGAACATTTTTTTTACAGTAAGACAAATGTTCCAAACCCAAAGAGAGAAAAATTGAACGAGAAAACATTGAGTAAACTAGCTGCCAGGTTGATGAAACTGTATGATGTTCCACAAGGTACTGTTAAAAACTTGGTTAACTTGGTTAAAAACTTCATAGAATGGTATACCGCTAAATATATAGGCTATGGTATTTTTTAAAACTTCAAAATGGACCAGCTGTGACAAGATGCAATAATCAGATTGTACAATTTAAAACAAAGACTGTAGAAAATTGAGGGACAAATACAAAAAAAAAACAAAAGCAAACTTTCAACACACTGAAGATATATGGCATTGATGTGCTAGTGCTCTCTACATGATACAGAATTTGTTGCCTAAGAATTGATACAAACATAAATGGCTGAATTGGTAACTTTCATTTTTTTGGGTTCCTGTAACAATATTAATTTTATACATATCCTTGTATTTATTTACAACTCTCTCATCATTTTTAGTTTGACAGTTATGTCATCAAATGAATATGCAAAATTGGTGACCCCTGACCTAACAATACTGTATACTTTACAAGATAATATGGCATTTTATTTACACGTATTAACAGATAAAGAACCTTCTTTACCTGTACATTAAATCTTATTTTTAGTTCGCCTCAACAAAGTTGAGGGGGACTATTGGAGTACCCCGGCGTCCTCGTCCGCGTCTACGTCCGCGTCCGCATTTGGGCATATATCTCTGCAACTATGAAGGATAGGGTCATCAAACTTTGTGTGCAGATGCATCTTGGGCTATCTCACAGCCTCCAAGAAAATTAGGTCTCTTTGACCTATATTTTCCGCTTGACTGGCTTTCATTTAATTTTAGGTCCGAGTTGATATCTCAGTAACTGTACATGGTAGGATCATCTAACCTTGCATGTGCATGCATCTTTGGGGGTAGGTCAGCATCCAGGCAAAATTAGGTCACTTTGACCTATATTTTCCGCATGATTGACTTACATTCAAGTTTACGTCCGAGTTCAGATTTAAGTAACTGTACATGGTACGATCATCTAACTTTGCATCTGCATGCATCTCTGGCGGTAGGTCAGCATCCAGGCAAAATTAGGTCACTTTGACCTATATTTTCTGCATGATTGACTTACATTCAAGTTTATGTCCGAGTTCAGATCTAAGTAACTGTACATGGTACCATCATCTAACTTTGCATCTGCATGCATCTTTGACAGTAGGTCAGCATCCAGGCAAAATTAGGTCACTTTGACCTATATTTTCTGCATGATCGACTTACATTCAAGTTTATGTCTGAGTTCAGATCCAAGCAGCTGTACATGGTAGGATCATCTAACATGCATGTGCATGCATCTTTGGGGGTAGGTCAGCATCCAGTCAAAATTAGGTCACTTTGACCTATATTTTCCGCACGATCGACTTACATTCAAGTTTTCGTCCGAGTTCAGATCTAAGTAACTGTACATGGTAGGAGCATCTAACCTTGCATGTGCATACATCTTTGGCAGTAGGTCAGCGTCCAGGCAAAATTAGGTCACTTTTTCGTTTATGTCGGAATCAGGTCTCGATAACTGTACATGGTAAGATCATCTAGCTTTTGTATACTTGCATAAGGGATGGTAAATGAGCACCCAGGCCAAATTGGGTTTCTGTGTCC
>MJUU01033046.1:0-16193 GCA_002080025.1 Modiolus philippinarum | reverse complement strand
ATAATTTAGAGAAAAAACAGTGTTTTTGTGCAAATTTCTGCAATTTTTTGCAAAAATACTTTCTTAATCTTTACCTTATTTCATGTTGTAATGATTTTCCTATATAAACATATTGTGTATATTACAGGGACTCTAGTGTGTAATCACTATGACCTCTGCTGACATGAATGTTGAATTAGTTTATCAGCTTCATTGACTGCTTAATGTTAAAAATATTAGTAAATAAAACCTTTAGTGAGCAGTTGATGAATTAACCTTGAAAACCACTGAATGGATTTGAACAGAACTTGGCATTAATGATGCTTATGAGGTGCTGACTATAATATATATATGTATTGTGACTTTTATGCCTAAATGTCATCCAACATGGCCATCTGCGGGGAACTTAATTTATTACTCGACTGTATGGAAAGAGCATACTAAGAATTTTTTATCAGAAACAACTTGGCTAGTCACAATGTATCTTAGATGGTCCCCTTCAAAACAGATGTCCTTCAAGTCTGCACCTCATGCAAATTGGCTACCAATGGGAAACATAGTTTAATATAGGAGTACATTCAAAGATCTTCTTCTTTAAAACCATTTGGCCAGTTGGAAATGAACTTTGGCACAATACTTAATTTTCTTTAAAATTGTGTCCTGCAGATCCATCCCTTATCCAAGATGGCATGAAATAGGGAAAATAGTTAAATTAATTTTGGATCATATAACATAAATGTTTATTTACATAGTTTGAAAATGAGACCCTTTAACATATAAGTTGATTTGAGCACCTGATGTCACTCCCGGTTTTCATGGGAGTTCACACTATGAGTGCCTTAGTTCTTAATGTTATCTTTTTATTTCCGTGCATTGTAGCTGTCTCACGTCCTTGTTTTGTCTTTGTTTTTATCTGTTACCGTTTCTGCCATGTCTTTGGACTTCGATTTTTGTAGTCATCGCTTCCCTTGTTCCTTCGGTATTCTACTGCCGTTGTTTTGAAGTTATGTATTGGCCATGGTCCAGGTGAGCGATACAGGCTCTTGAGTGCCTCTTGTTTAAGCTTCTCAAAATTCTCCACCTGACACGTAGACATGAATTGTTCTGGATCAAAGGACATCTTGAAAAAATTTTATTGCTGACTTTTGAAAAAATTCTTATTTGACAAAAATATATAATTTCTTTCTTAAACAATTCCGAAAATCCCGGACGAGCCCCCAATTTCTGTTATGTGGCAGAAACGACCAATAAATTATTGTAAATTGAACTTAGCAAAGATAAAACAAAATTGGCTCAAAATTAACTTTTTAATCAGCAAAAAATAATTATTTTACAAATTAAATACAATATATTCATGACTTATCTGACAATAATGAAGTCCAAGCAATAATCCAAATGAATAGTTCACTTAATTCCACCAATAAATGTCCATTAGAATAATCCTTATAATCCTCACTAAATAGTTGAATAGATTCACAATAATTGATGTCGATTTCCAATACAAAAGATGTGCGTGATAATCCTGTATAAACTAATTAATCCTGTAAAAACGTATTAAACTGACTGACTGAACGCTTTTCTGCTACCTTATTTATATACATTTATTATTTCTAGATAAATCTATCCACAAGATACAACTGGAACAATCTAATCGACTGACAATCACATGACTAGAATGATTATGTAAGGAAAACCTCTAGAAAATTCTATGTGTTAAATATTAAATTAAAATTCTAGAAATTTCTATATGTTCTGAGGTGTAATAACCTTGACCATTGTTTATTGAAAACAAGTTCCATAACTAGGCCAAACAAATTACATAATATCAAGGCCGTACAAAATAAAAAAAATGAATAAAATGCATTATAGAATATTTACAACATTTAATTACCTATAACAACAGTATTTCATATCTACTAATTTTTGTTATTTAATGATTGCACCTTTGGAAATAATTAATAAAAGTTGTACCTTACTATTTTGTTTATTTGAAGCCTTAAATGATTTTTAGTGAATTCCAGATCCGAATCACGTAGCAGACGACCTAGTCAAGCCACACTTGGTGTCCGTCTGTCAGTCTATCACTATTGTCATCACTGGAGTACGTCGTCTCCTGCTTCACCTAAAACGCTTTAAAAAAGCCACAAAATTTGTCCCTCCTAAAAAATACACCGGACGATCCGGCTTGGGATTCCAGTAGGGTTCCAGGAAAAGCGCCTTTCCGATCGATTTTTTGCCAGTTTTTATCGATTTTTGGCAGGCATGAAATTTGATTTTTTACACAAAAAGGGAGGGGCGTTCAACCTTGAAACTCTGGATCCAATCTACAAAATATTGATGAAAATCTGATTGGATGTTTGTTTTATTGTATATTATAAATTATAAATGTGGTTTGACTATGGAATCATTTTAGAACTTGATTTCCAGATATTTTGTCCAGTACTAAAGCATACACTGCATCCACGATTCACAGGCAGAATAATCCCACTACGGATGATTTAGGGACCGCGTCCGATTGAGACGTTTAGATACAGTACAGGGTGACAATAAACACTGTACTAGGAAACAAGTGAAGGTCCGAGGACTTGACCTTGTTACGAGTGTCGAAAAAACTATTTGTACAATACCTGTAGCCTGGGATCCTTGTCCGTTTGCTGTCGGTGCACTAACTTAGGTCCCAGGCTAGTAATAGTTCATAACGGTCAGTTTTGTTGGCCTTTTTTACAACACTTACCATTGATATAAATCTATTTAGCTAACAATTTAATTACCATAGCACGTGGTCTGTAATCATTTTTCGTGCACCTCCACTTCCACACCCCTAGTATGCTGAGTTCTCGGCGAACGGTGGTTTCGCATATAATTGGCTCAGTCCGGTTGAATAATGTTTTAATCGGTTGAGAAAAATGAAACATCTCAATTTTAAGTAACATTTGATAATGTTTCGTCCAGTTTGAGAGTAATGTTTAGTTTTGGTTTTTATACGACCGCAAAAAAAATCTTGAGGTCGTATATTGGTATGATACTGGCGGCTCGTCGTCGTCGGCCGCGTCTGTAGACACTTCGTTTCCGTGCGATAACTTAAGTTCTAGTTGATCAATCCTTATGAAATTTTAACACAATGTTCCTTGGCACAAAAGGAAGGCTAGGATTGGGTATTATGGCCCGCCCATTTTTAAGAAAAGGGCCAAATTGGATGTTTTCATATATTTGGCTGTAGAATACTTGTTGTCTATCGGATTTTGATTGGGTTTCTTTTGAAGAGGAAATTTCCAATCTGTGGTATGCCGACGGATTTCAGGTCGCATTTACCATGCATGAAATAAATGGGGCTTAAAGGGGGCGAATCTCAAAAAGTTTATTTATTTATTTATTTTTAATTTTTTTGCAATGGATTCCTTATGAAAAATTAACAGCGCTGCACCATCAGAGTTTTAATAACTTGTTTCCTGTCCCAGCTATGAGGGGCCAAATGGGGCAAAAGTTGGAGACATGCAGATTATCTAAAATTTTTATTTTTCATGCAATTTCAATTTGATTTTATTCTTTGTATTCCTCTCATTGTAAGCTTTCAGTAGCATGCCAGCGGATTTGGCGTTGCTCTCACCGTTTCCGAGCCAAAATTGCAATTTTTAGAAATATGTGAATTCTGTATTTTTCATCAGATTTTGATCGGATTTTTTTTGGTTTCCCCTCATTGTAAGTTTTTCAGTAGTATGTCAACGGATGTCGCCTACATGTAGCTCTTACCGTTTCTGAGCTATAATGGGTCAAAGGGGCCAACATTGCAATTTTAGAAATATGTGAAATCTTTAAATTTCATCAGATTTTGATGGATTTTTTTATAAGATTGCTCTTATTGTAAGCTTTCCGTAATATGTCAACCGATTTTGTGTAGCTCTTACCGCTTCCGAGCTATAAGGGATCAAAGGGACCAAAACTGCAATTTTTAGAAATAATTATGTTAAATAATTATTTTTCATCAGATTTGATGGGATTTTTTCTTTTGATTTCTCTAATTGTTAGTTTTTAGTTGTATTCAATAGATTTTGCGTAGCTCTTACAGTTTCCAAGCTATAAGGGGTCAATCCATTTTTTTCTTTTCAGTTCTTTTGATGTAAGCTTTATTTGCTTAGCTCTTACCCTTTCCGATCAATAAGGGATTAAAAGGGGTAGTTTTTATTTTCACTTGTTTATGTCCGGTTAATTAATGAGTCAAGGTCCTTATTGTGTCCAGCAAATTACTGTGTCCACATTCATTTTAATTTACAATTGTTCAAATTCCACTTGTCGACATGCTGCGGTCGTATCATGCTGCGCTCGGTGTAGCCCTTTATTAATATTTGAACAAACCACACTGAATTCGATGAGCACCATCTTTTGACAGGTAAATAGAATGTAACAAGGATAGAACTCAAGTAATGGACAGATAATAAGATTTTACACAAGCAAGAATCAATACAGGTCATTAATCAATTGCTATTAAATCTGAATTCAGTATTTATAAATTTTTGTACATGTAACAACTTAACGCAACATGAGTTGTATTTTTTCATTTTTTTTTGGTTCCATAATTCCATAAGAATTCATCATTTCAAGTAATGATATGCAGAAATTGAGCAGTTTCCAGTCAAATACCCAGTGAAAACATATAAAAAGCTTGTAAATTCGGAAAATGTAAAATGAATTTATCATTTGCTGGCAGCAAAAAATATATTCTCGGGATGAATCGTATGTGTGTTACTTCCCGATACATGCGTAACGGAATTGTTTATACCTGAAAACATATCATGGTCCGATCATAAATCACGTGCAATGTGCAAATAGAAAGTTGACGGGTAAATGTATTATTATTGTCTACGTTGCAAAATAATAAATACAACCCATATTATTCTAACAAGGTTTGTCCTAATTTTATTTTCATACACGTTTAATTGTTTGAAATCTCAATGACCCATTTTGAAATATTGCACTGGTCATGACTTCGGCCGATTTAACCTCGTTTTTATTATGTCAGCTTTCTTTATAGACTGGCTCCTTTGAAACCAGAACACAGTCGGGCATGTGGTAAACTGTTAATCAGCGTCGAGACGTAAGATGAAAAGCGTGGGGAAAAACTAGAACGTGCCTATCCCCTCCCCCCCCCCCAGGGGGGGGGGGGGTGAGATCATTTTAATCCCCCGGAATTAGGGCTTAATTTGTGTTTTTTGACTCGGCCAATTTATTGAAAGGTTTGCATTTCAATGGTCGATTCTGGATAACACCTGATTGGTAATATCAATATTATGTGTGAGATATGCGAGTTAAAGTTCTTTAAATTTGTTTATCAAGTGCCTATAAAGTAGATGTCCATGTTTTATATGCAACTGCGGGGGTATCAATATGTCTTACAGACACATGAACAGAGCAGCTAAATTTTATCCAAAACTTAATATAAACACACCGGATAATGAAAGCGTGGCATTTTCTCTCTCTAGTTTTATAAATGGAAGGTAACAGTCGAAATTCTGTAGCAAATGAAAGAAACAGACGTCACAAAACACCTCGTATCATTTGAAGTTACTATAAGAGGCTTTAATAATTAAAAAATACTTTAAAATTAAATAATTTACACGTTTAGATTTGAAAGATAATAGATAAACAGATTAAATATACCATTTTATAACCATTACTCAAATATTCAAATATTCATTATTAATAACTTAAGTAGATGATTTATAATATCAATGAGGGGACGGGGACAGTTGGGTGCCTTTCTGCCTACTCCCACGCATTTTATCCTTACTTCCTCCCATAACTTCTGTCTCCAGTCCCATTTTCCCTGGTTCCCCGTCCTCCCTTTCTTGAGGGGGGGGGGGGGGGGGGGGGGTGGTTCGGCCCTATTTCGGGAAGTCGGTATTAGATGTTTTTATACTCGGGATTTCGGAATTTTTCCCGGAATTTTTATGATTTAATCCCAGCATTTCAGGAATTAAATTCAACAAAAATGAGGATTTCATCACTCTCAAAGATTCTGTCTAGTTCGGGATTTCGGAATTTAGATGAGACCACTTCCGGTCCGCCCTCTTTCTTAACCCCTTTCCCATTTCCCCGCCCCTTTCCTTTATTCCACTTTCTCTTTGCCCTATCCGCCTCTTCATCAGTTTAAAATTTGAAGTTGATTTTCTGACGTCACGACGTCAGACAGTATTAGAATCAGAAAATGCACATCCGGTAAGGCGTCCAAGTTTGCATTGCATGGCGGTCTATGAAGTGTAACGTGTTCATTTGATTATTATAAGGTTACGTCATTGCAAATTAATAAATTAACACTTACGATCGGCATTTTCATTTATTGATTTCTCAACGATAACATTTTAAATACCATCCTTTAAGCGTGCTGTTGGCATATAAATAAGCACGCATTATCTTTATGAAAGTTATTTATCTATAACTATAAATAGGTCTATAGGTCAGCTATAAATAGACACATATAATTGATAAACAATCGACACATCAATATTTCAAGAATTTTTTACTGCAGATTTAAGCATCGGTAGAAAAAATTCTCACATATGTCTTTTCTTTTCGTTGCATGTATGTTCCTGCACATGTTAAATTGATTTTACCATCTCCAGTTACTTTCACTTTGACAATGACGAGGATAAACTCCGCATGCAGTTTTACATGGTTTATAACAATTCTTACAATAACGTTTTGCTGTTATGACATCACTATCACCGTTTTATCTTTTCTTTTAATATGGAATTCAATTCAGTTGTTTGCAGCTATCGTAAAAAAAGAAAACTATTGCTCATTGCCAATCTAGAGTTGCCAATCAGCTGAAAAAGGGTGGTGGTGCTCAGCTACGAATGAAACTTCAAACCTGGACTTGTTCGAGAAGGGAGTGGGGGGGGGGCAAAAATTGGTTAACTGTCTTGAATTTTCCTGAAAACAGTTAACAGTTAAAATTTGGCTGTTTTGACTGACCGTGCCCCGACTTGGGGCTAAACACAGTCGGGGCTCCTTCAGTTAACAGGTCTCGAATGCCTGGATCATCATCGGGAAAATAATTCGATGATCCAGGCATTATGGTGACATCGCAAAAAAAAACGAATTTCAAGGAAATTTTGTTGCACACTTGTAAATATATCTTGGTTCCACCTAATAAAAGTTCCATTGGAACAAATATTTTTTACTTTTGGATATTATATAACATTTATTCCGGTAGGAACAAATATCGTAATGTTTGCTCTGATGGAACAAATCTTCCTTTGGAACAAATCTTATGTCGCAACTTATATTCTGTTAGAAGCTGTAGTAGCACAGGTACACGTGAATGCTGGATTTACTTCGCTTCGAACCATTACTAAAGGACATAGAAATGTATACTCTGCATTTCTATATTGTTTAAATTATCGAAAGTGGTAGAAACACAAAATCCACAGGTCGTGTCTAGGTGGATAGTTCGCATCAAGTCAAAATCATGTCGTTGTCGAAGTTCATTACACAACCAATTCTCAAACGTTTCTTAAATGTTGGCAATTAAAATCATTTTTTGAAGTTGGGATATAAAAGCAACATTACACAAACACTTTCATTTTGCACATTTTAAGGGAACAACCATTTGATTTTCAGTGGAAAGGGAGCGTTGGGGGGCTTGGGCGATTTTGCCTGGAAAAAATATATATTTCCACGGAAATCTCGATCACAATATTTATTTTCACCAATGTCACATCAAAAATTTACATTTGCAACAAAAAATTTATTCTTCAAACAAAATCAAATTATTTTTTTTTCACAACAAGTAGGATCAAATTATCTATTTTCACTGTCACTGCCCCGCCACCCCACCTCCCCCCTGAAAATCAAATGGTTGTCCCCTAAGCGGGAAACTTTTTAAAACGCTAAACTTGTTATACTGATTTTGTCGGAATTAAGGACAAAGAAACCAGTTAATTTAAAACGCTAAACTTGTTATACTGGTTTTGTCGGAATTAAGGACAAAGAAACCAGTTAATTTCTTAAGTATGTCCTTCCTATATAACAGGAGAACCGCGTTTGTTGAGTCTGTTTGGTTACCGTTACGAATATGTAGCTAGGTAATCCTGGTAAATCATCAAGCAAAATATACCTTTTATTGTCTAAGTAAAAGAATACTGACGTCAGACTAGCTTTTTGGAAAGCTAATACTTGTATAGTGTCTGCTACATGTCATAAGACATCGTTATTAACCGTGGTTAACGTAAGAATACGGTGCTAGTCAATTATTTTCAATTCAAATGTTCCGTGTCCCGACCTCACAACGCAAAGATGAAATCACTGCACGTTAAATGAAGAAATGACCACAAATAAAGAAGAAATGACCACAAGTACAGAATAACTTACTGCAAGTAAAGAAACAAAATGTGTAGTGAAAGTAAAGAATAATCGAAGAAACGACATCACATAATTAAAAATTCACTGCACATAAAGAAGAAGTGACCACATAAAGTAAAGACTACACCACACGACGTAAATATAAAACGACAAAAAGTAAATATAAAACCACAAAAGGTAAATATAAAATGACATAAAGTAAAAACAAACTGACAGAACGTAAATATGGAATATCATTAAGTAAATATGTGATCACAAAAAGTAAAGATGTAATGACAGAAACTAATTACTTAACCACAGCAAGTAAAAAGAAAGTGACAACATGTAAACAAATATCTACATCATAAGACAGCTGTGGCGTTCCATAAATATATCTCATTTCGTATGTTTTTTTAATTTTGTAGTTATAGTCCTGGCGATAGTAATGAATGGTAAGTACAAGTTTATACAATAGATAAAGAATAAAAAGTTAAAAAAATAATATTTAAAGCTTCTTACGACCAGTAACAACTAAAGAAAATATAACACGAATAACAAAAACACATAAAAGAATCAGAAATGGACCTTATTAATTCCTTAAAATAAAATACTTGTAGAATGAATCCAAAGGAGAAAAGAGGGGTATATGCAGGTGCTCATTTGGAATTAGCATGGTGTAACAGGCATTTAAAGAAATGTTAAAGTAAATTAAATACATACGTTTTGTGGTTATTGCAACCCAGATGCAGAGGTATAAAGTATTTGACTTGTTCCTTTTGTCCGGATATCCCCCCATAGAAAATTTGTATTTTGCAGTTTGATTGTGCATATATGAAAAATATGGATACCAAATGAATTTGATTTTAGATAGATTTTAGAAAAATGAACATTGGTAAACTTATTAGTAATCTTTTTTCTTTGATATACTACCCATAAGGAACATCATTAGTCCGTATAACTTCTCTTGCTGTTATCTAGATATTAAGTTCCTTTGTTCTGTAGGTTAATTGTGGTAATATATAAATGAATGCACTTTCTGACTGATAATAAAAATGAGAAAAAGACGAAGCTGAATTATGTCATATTTAATGCGTCGTATTACATATTTCTTATAATGTGCATCGTTTCTACAGTAATTTCGTAACAGTTTTGTAGATATGAAGTTTTGTCTCATAGAATGACTGTTCATATACTAGTAACAAAGGTTGCCCATGCTATATTGATTTAAATGTGGTTAATTTAGGAGGAAAATACACAATGTTGAGCTTGTCAATTTCATGCAGAGACCCCAAAGACTCTTTTTTTTCTTTTAAACTACAAAAAAATTTTACTTGGTAAGTGCAATAGCTTAACAGATATAGCTTTCGCATTTTGGTAGGAATGGTGATGATGAACAGACTCAGCAATTTTCGTACTAGTCATAGGACCTTTTCCCCCCATTTAATACTTTTAGAGTAACTCCACTGAAGTTAATTGACAGATTGCGTTACGGCAATCGTGGTATTCCGACTTTCTTATATTGAACTTGCAGTCTTTAGGTCACCTGGCCTTAAATGCAATGCGGACTTTTGCCATTTCAATTTTGTCCCTTTAAAAATGCCCGGCTGGTTGTTACCAAACTTGGCTTGAACAATCACCGGAGTGTGAAGCTTAAAAATTGTTCCCAATACCAAACAGCTAGCCACTGTTACTAAAAATGGATCACAGGTTCAATTGCGGTATTAACAATTAAATCAAAAGATCTTACAAAATAGAAAGATTTTGTAATTTAGAATATGTTTCGATCATATATTAAAAATGAAAGTAGAAAGAGATGAAGTCTATTTTAAAAAAAAAGTATTAAGCATATCAAGATGCTCATATCCTGCCATCTTGAAGAAAATTAAAGTATTCATATTGGTTTTATTTTCCCTTTGTGAAAAAATTACAAGTTTTATATTTTTATCTAACATTTCAGAGACTTTTGGAGGCAGAGGTTAAGTTTGAATTGCAAAAAGGTTCAGCATGCCAAGAAATAAATTTATCATTTGCAACTCATCAAAAATGAAACATTGTCTAAAATCAGGCACAAAGACACTTCCGTAAATCAATTCATCTAATATCACTTGACAAATTAGAACCAAACTTCATCACAATGGTTCTTGGTTCGTCTCCTTTGAAATTGTATCCGACAATCTCGATCCTCACACAAAAAACTACAAGTGTGGCTATGGTTTAACATGAGGGAAATAACAAGATTACCGAACAAAATTGTCAAGAGCCGAATTCCAAAGGGCAAAAATCGGGATAAAGCCACCGGAAAATTGTCAACCGTTATGGTCCTGGCTTCAGGAATTTCAAGAGAAATGGTGGGTTAAACCAGTTTTATGGTGCGCAAAACAAACCCCCTTCCATTGCGATAGTGTACGGTAGCAATTCAGCAGCAATTGCTATTGAAAGTTTGTATCCCATTTTATACAATTGGAAAACACATTCAGAGATTTTCATCACTTACACTACTTTGCTGACTGGAACTAGATTTAGTCCTTGGATGAACCACATTGTAAATTATTGTAAAGAAAAGATAACAGAAACATCCACAGTGGCCGTAAATCACAATCACCTGCCACAATTCACATGGAAAACACATAAAAAGACAAAAGACAAACGTATGCAACGAGAGGAATTCGGGATAGCCGGACTTGGTACCGGCACAATCTACAAAATTGCAATTGTTGCAATTGTCACTGATTCAATTGGTACTTTGTTATGTTAAGAAGACCAGGCTCAGATCCAAAGTTGACGTCAGCAGAAAGCATTGTTAAACATTGCATCCAATATAAAAACTTTAAATGTCTACTTCCCTGAAACCAATTGGCCACGTAAAACCTACTAGATCACCTTTGAAAATTGTTTCTTGCACCTTCATACCTAATTCAAGATGGCCTCTAGCAGTGACTACGATGTAACATTCGACCCTGTTCGAAAACATGTTCAAAGATCTCACCACAAAACAGTTAGACTGGTACACAAATGCGACCTTTTAGATATACATCCGACAGTCCCGAGTCATATGCCACCTAAGAAAAATATGTTTAACACTGAACCATTCGGAAAAAATATTAAAAGATCTCCTTTGAAACCACTTGTGTAACTGGAACCAAAATTAATTACAGTAGTCCTTAGGTGGCACGCTTTCAAACTGGCAGTTATCGACCCCCTCCAAAATGGCAGCCTGTATAAATCCGTTGTTAACATTAGACTCCATTGAATACTGTTCTCTTAAAATTGTTTATGTTTATTGTAACCAAAGTAAGTCACATTGGTTTTTGGATGTTTTTTGGATGGGCCCTGTAGAAACTAAATCTGTTAGGTCTAGGTCATCTCCAAGATGGCCATCAACGGGAAACGTAGATTAACATTGACAATTTGTGAAAACACATTTGAGGATTTTTTCCTTTGAAACCGCTGGGCAAATTGGAACCAAACTTTATCAAAATAGCCATCTGGACATTTCTTTTGAATTTAATTTTGGTAGGTTCACATATCGTCAAAGAGGGTCACCAGAAGAGACAATGGTTTAACATTGAACCCTTTGGGAAATCACATTCAAAGATTACCTCTGATGAAGTTGATTGTACTTTTTAATCAACTTAGTCTCAATGGTCCTAGGACGGCCTCGTTTAGAAATTGTGTCTGGCAGATGTAAGTTCTCCTCAAGCTTAGGATGGCCACAGGCCTAAATATTTTACGAAAGGATATGGAGTAAATGAACATGAGAACATAACACATGTGTTAACTCCAACTGCAATAATTTTAATGAGCTGTATGGCCATTTCGGAAATCAATTCCTCGTCAGCAGCACTAGAACCCAAAGAAAGGAAATCCATAATTTCAAAAAAAATGTTTAAATGTATTAAACAAAACTAAATCCGAATAATCAGTAATATCAAATATAGCTAAGGACAAAAATACGATGGAGGGAGTTAAACCTTAGGTTTAGAATTTACATAAATTTGAATAATAGTAATTGAACAAAGTGTACACATGAGATATTATCTCATGTACAAGTACGCCATATCTAAGAAAAATAAAGAGCATACATCTCAACCACGTGGAATTGTTTTACCAACTCCACACTGCAATAAAAGACAAGCTACTGTATTAAATATTTTACGAAAGGATATGGAGTGAATGAACATGAGACCTAAAACTGTTTTACATAGTTTGAAACACATTTTCTATGAGATATGATTAATTGCTCATTGTTAAAAGCCTCACGGGGGCTTCAAAGAACAACATGTCAATCCCTTTAATACTGAATGTACACAATGGGTATAATGATAGCTTGAACCTGGTAGTTTAAAGCCGGGTGAGCAATAACAGACTCCCGACAGCCACTGATTAAGAAGTTATATTCCCAAATCCCTTGTATATCGTGTTTACATTCTAAAACTCATTTGCTATCGTGTGAAGCTATTTCATCAAAAGAGACAAATTACTGCCTAGAAAGTATGCATCAAGGTTATTTTCCGCCATTGTTGCAAATAACAAAATACCGTTACAGTTATTGTCACTACAACTGTACTGTCGTCACTGTGATACAAATTTCAATCACACTAATATACGAATAAACATGTTTGTACAGATTCAGGGTTTATTATTGGACTGACAAACTCAGAATACGACGTAATACCTGACTCTTTATTAGCAGTGTCACGGATACAACGCTTTGAGTAGATTATGCTTACTTTTCCAGGATTTCTGATGAAATTTTTAGACTTCTATTGTTCTAGTTTTGCTGTGATCATATTTGTTATTGCTAATGTGTTTTGTTTTTCTTGTCGGACATTGGAATTTTACTGTTTTCCGATTTTTGATTCTAGATATCCTGAGAAAAAAAATGAAAATTGAATGTAAATTTACCAAAACATTACCAGTCAAATCAGTCACTTTGCAATATACAGATCAGTATACATATTGATAAGCTGAGGACTCGAAAGAGGATCCAGCTTTATTGACAAAATAAATGTAGTTCAAACAAGAAGATTTGAATATATACCGTGTCTTGTAGAATTCTTTATTCTCAAATGGAATGAAAAACAAATCCAAATTTTTGGCAGTGGTTTTCTGTTATTTTATAGTGAGACCTGATGTGAAAAACATTGACGTAATATATAGAAAGGATCTAATTGTACATGTAAACAGTGGAAAACATGTAACAGTAACTGAAGGAGAAGAGCTAGAAATTAAATGTGAATTTACATCAATATTTACAACAATATGTCCATCAATTTTACCAGTCAAATCAGTCACCTGGCGACATACAGTTCAAGGGAAAAATTTGCAGCAACATCCTGGAAAACACATCGACTCCAAAGAAGATCACACTTCATATGTTATTGACAAAATCAATGCAGATCATACAGGTAGATGGGATTGTATATTGACCAACAGAATAGGACTGAGTAACACCACATATAACACATGTCCTAGGTTTTCTAACATACTAAGAAGCTTGCCTGCATGTAAACCAGATACAAGGAATTATGTGGATATAAATGTTTGTAGTAAGTATTTTGTTGTCACTGATCTGTTAATCCACTTGCTATTAGAATGTTCCCTCACAACAAATGTACATGACATAACAAACTTTTTCAAAGAAAGCACATTATATATAGGTTTGCATAAACCAATTTATTTATATTTGACCATGGTTTAGAAGATGGAATATTCAGTAGATAAATTAAATCTTGTATTTTCTTTACGTTGATTATGGAATTTTTATAAAATTATGGATATGAAATCAGGTTGTCAGATTGTCCGAATTTTCAAAACACAGCTTCTGGATCAAAAACATTCCGCTTGACACAGAGTAAAACGATCAAACACATATATATTTCCGCTCCAACAACTGCATAGAAAGATATTGTTGTATCATTGATTAAAATTATGAAATGGAAAATGCATTCTGAATGCATTCGTTATGACTCGTAAAGCTGTTACAACAAACAGACAATGTTCACAGTTTTGTATTTCTATTTTAATTCATGATAAATTGTCGAAATGCACATATGCAGAAACTAAATTCACAGTAAGTTCGGTATGTAATTATTGTTACTACAAGTAACATTTGGCTCTAAATATTCTATGGTGTGTAATGGATTAAAATGTTCTTATCAAGACTTCAAAACTTGAATAAAAACATATCAAGATGAAGAACAACAATAAAAGCGCTGTTCCTTTGCTTGTTTTTTTACCATGTATTTGTAGAGACTTTGTCTCATGTGCATTTACTCCATATCCCTTTATTCACCATATCAAAAATGAAAAAAAAAATAATCACTAATGCATTAGTAAGGACAAGTATCACTGAGCCAATAATATGAAATATTTATATGTTTAGAATTAATAACATGAAAGGTGAAAAAATATTGAAAACAAGACATGAATCATATAAAATATGAAACAGTGTATCATACATATGTTGTTTGTATTTGTTTTCTTTTAAGAACAAATATGGATTTACAAAAAAAGATCGCAGAACACACATAAGCAAATCATCAAATAAAACATACATTGAACAAACTTACCATAAAAAATATTATTTATGATGAGTGATGTACTAACCACTAAATACTGCTTCTAAAATTTCCCTTTTTCACTATAACAAAAATTGTTTTCTCATTGACATAAACCTTGTTAGTTATGAGAGTGATTTTATTTACATCAGAAGGTAAGCATCACCTGTCATTTTGAAAATATGGAGTCGAAAATATGTCGTGGAAAGAGCAAAAACTAATCGTGCTTTAGTTTTGAGTGTTATATTTGTGATGTTCTTGCTTTTGTTGCTCTGTCGTGTCACTGGTTTTTCCCTTCATTTTTGCCTTGCTCAGGGTATAATGTAATCCACTTGTGCTTTGTTCCTTTAGTATTATGCTGTCGTTGATTTGATTTAAATGCTATTACAGGCGGGAAGTGGATCAAATAGAGCAAAAGAAATCGACCTATCGTTTAAGTGACATAGAAAGGTTATTTTGGATTGCTTACCATTGTTGCATATTTAATAAAGTTATTTTCATTGGAAAAAATAAACATGGTTTAAATTCATACATTTTGAATTAAATGAAATCAATGCAGAATGTCGCATGTCTACCAATATATACACATGGAATGCAGAGATCGATATTAAAGCTCAATATAGTGAATATCTTTTAATGTTGATTCCCAAAAAAGCCATCTTTTGATTTTGACTAGAATTTGTACACGAATCGCAAATAACCAAAAATGCATATACAAATTTTTAGGTCCACCCTTCACAGCGTTCCTTTAAAATAATAATTCAAAACCAAACCAAATTTGTAGTATTTGTGCATTCTTTCTCACGTTCCTTTAAGTAATCATTTCATCTAATAAAGAAAAGGTGAACATCTCAATCTCAAAACCAAACCAAATTGTAACCATCCTAATATTACAATTTAGATACTTATACACAGTTGTACGAAAATCCTGAGATCAAGCAAGAAAAAATACTACAGGTAAAATAAATTCTTTGAATCTCCTATACGTATATATTTCACAGTGAGTCATAATATCTAAATGGAAAGTTCATTGTCTCCCTACCTGGAAACTTGAAGAAAGTGGATCCTGAAAAAGGCCACGTTAAGAAATAAATTTCATATTGTTTATATGATGCATAACGGTAAAGTTAATAATACTTCCAAATATTGTTTCCGCCTTCGCCTATAACTCTTTTACATTTGCAACCGGGTTTTCTATCGGCAAAATCCGGTTATTAAGTCTCCCAAACGAAGTTTGGGGAGACTTATTGTTTTCACTCAATTCTTATTATTAAGGTCTTTCCCACTACAGTGGAAAGACCTTATTGTATTTCTTCT
>MJUU01033045.1:90145-101585 GCA_002080025.1 Modiolus philippinarum | reverse complement strand
TTTTTACTTCGTGACTAAAAGTATAGTTTGGCTAGCGGAATAAACCGGGTCGGTTCCGTAAAATTTTTGATAAGATATTTGCATGTAGAATATTTCAGAAAATGATTGATAATTCTCATATTTGATTTTGATTTTATTTTTGGTAAACAGTCTTAATTTTACGCTACTATAATGTCAGAATGACCATACCATATGGCAGTTTCTTTTGTTATTAAGCTTTACTGTTTTAATATTAAAAAAAAACTTTGAAAGTTTGAAATGTTTGAAAGATATGATTTTTGTATGTTTCATGCGATTTGTATTGTGTTCTTTTTGTAGTGTATTGCTATGACTCTAATGAGTCTTTTGTCTGCAAATAAAGATTTGTTATTTTTGTACCATTTAATAATTACATTTCATGAATATTCATTTGAATTCCGTCAGTTTGATAGGTGAACACCTATCACGTAGCATATCAATGTGAAGTTGCAATTCCCATGAAACACATTTGACCACGTGTTCACGTGGCGGATGAATTTGTAAAAATAGAATTTCAATGTACATGATGTACTTTCCTGTAAATAAAGTTGTTTTTCATATTTCGGGTTTAAAATGTAATTATAAGAATTGAATGCATTATTTTGAAGTTTCATAGGGACTATGAAAGGGTTGACCGGGCGCACATTTTCAACATGAAGCGCTACCGCGCTTCATTAAAAATGTGCTTCGGGCAACCCTTTCATATCCCAATGAAACTTCAAAATAATGCATTCAATTCTTAAACATTTATTTTTCGATTAACTTTATTTATTGAATGATGTTAACATGCACATCCGGGAAGAATATTAAGTAGAAATTTGTGTATTTTATTTTTTGTAATTCTTTATGTATGTGCTTAGTGATGCATCAGTGAATAGTTTAATATCAGGTTTTCCCGATGGGTTTTTTGTAATTTTGAATGCCTATCCTCTCATTAAACTGTACAAGGATCCTACGGGATAATTCAACCTTTTGTGGTACACATTTGAAAAAAAAGATGACTGTGTGACCAACCTTTCTTCAATATAACGCATTGGAAGAATTTTGTCTTATCAGTGTGATAATCAATAGAAAAATAAGCTTAATTCTAAGGCTTAATTTGTTGGCGGGTCCCAATCCCATATTACAGCAAGTCTGGACGAAAATATCCCTTTTGAAATTGAAGATATCCTAATATAGTGACTTCGGTATTTAGGTATAATGAACATTTGCAGATCCAGGGGGCCCAAGTGCCCCCTTTTAGATTGGAAAATATTTAAAAATTACTACGGTTTTTCGGAAATTGCCCCTCCCCTTAATGGAACAATTATGAGTCCCCCTCCCCATTAGCAGAAATTCGGGATCCCCTACTGATTAAGCAGAGTTGTTCTTCCATAACAATTGATGGCAATATATACGATACAAAATATACAAATAAACAATGTTAAATATAAGGAGTCCACTTTCCTCCGCACGCGTATTAAGACTTTTTAACAAATGGCGCAACAAACTGCATCTGATTCGGAGAAGACAAATATTATAAACGCATCTGAAGATCAGCTCAACATAGTTAAATTTGCAATGTTATATAAGCACTCCGTCATAACTCCAGGACTCGTAGACTGGTTCTCTCCCCTTGCTCGCTTCGTCAAGCCTACGCCACACAAGTGTGGCGTAGGCTTGACGAAGCGAGCAAGGGGAGAGAACCAGTCTACAGGACTCGAACCACGTGACTCGAGCCTTTGTCATTGTCAATACACAGTATCCTACGGCTATCGAGTCCACGAGCCCACTGATGCCTCATTGGACTGTAACAAAGTACATGATGTATATAAATATTTGTGTTTATCCCCTATTGAATACAAAAACCATATCATTTATCGTCTTCGTAAACTTCCTGGTTCTTTCAGTGAAAAGTCATCATGTTGATGCATACCTTTTCATTATACATATTACGAAATTGTGTGTGCTATCAAAAAGATTACTAGATACGTTGTCAACCCTTGTTGGACCCCAATAAAAATACAGGTGCGCAGGTAAAAATTGATTTCTACCTGCATTCCGGCTGTCTTATCAATTGCATTTGTTTACCAAGACTGGTTGTAGTAAATTTTATTGAACTTAAAAACTGGTAAGTGTTCTGTTAACTTTTGAAAGCATCATTTGAAAAACCTTTATGTGTTCTGACTTAAACTTATTTTGTCAGTCCGAAGTGGGATTTGACATATATATTTTCTACCTTTCCCGTCATAATTTTTTACCGTTCGCAGAGAGACTTGTGGGAAATATACGACGATGTTTACATTTGAGAAGGACATTAAGCCACTGCATTAAGCTTGATTCTCGATATGCCAATATAAATTATTCATATTATGTGTCTAATCTTAATGTATTATAATGGTACTACACAAAATTGTATTTATATTTTTAATTTTATTTTTGATATACAAATCAGTAAATCTTGTTTATCTGTAGAATGATATGTAAATACTATTCTGACTTGTGCCACAAAACTAGAAAATCTATCAATAATTACAACATTATAAGTTTTATTATCTGTAAAATTTATTATTGATTAGGAACGACACACTTGAACGATGGCTGTTACGATTTTTATCCATTAATGTTACAATTTTCATCTGATAGTGCTACAATTTTCTAACGTAACTATCGGTTGAATGATACTATTTTTTACCGATACAATCTAACTTGAAATATATACGAAGCATGATTTAAGACAGTTTTACGATTATTTTTCTTCATGCATCATTTTAAGCATGCATATACATTTTGTCTTTTTATTGTTTTTCTTATGCAGTTCCCAGGTAGACTATGGCATGTCATTGTAATTTTTGGTCAGTGTAAATGTTTCCTGTTATTTTCCGTTCATTGGTTAATATAAAGACATTTTGTGACATTTTGTAACAATTGATTCAGTCCTTTGTTACACCGAATTAGTTTCTTATGTGTTCTAAAGTGGTACGGGGTCTTGAAACTGCCAGAAAGAATTATCTGGTATTTTAATAACTTACACTTTGTTATTACAATGAAAATTTGGGATCACCGGCCAAATAAACGTGAAATCTGTCATTTAAAAGCCAGCTGTTTTGGTTGAAATGACAGGGAAATAAGCGACAAATTTATTTTAGTTACATATGACTGAATTTTTCAAAATTTGGAAAATTATTAGCTAATATGCTTGCCTTCGATTTCCATGAAAAATTGAGGATTACCGAACTTACTTTTGAATGTATTTCTGAATACAAATTATCCCTTAACAGAACAAGCGGATGCTGAAAGGGTTCCATAATCTGCATGGTTACAGAATAAAGTGGTTTATCTGATCAAATTTAGCTATATAATATAAGATATCAAAAAATTATTTCCCCAATATTTCTACAGTGAATTCCATTTATTGTCAGACATGGAAGAATGATTCAGTTTTAAACCCATCGTACTACCTAAATTGATGTCACCTAGGACGTCGGATGTCATGTATCGACTGGTAATTACGAATCGTATTTTGTGGTTATAAATATGAGAAAAATAATTAAACACTGTTGAAATTGCAAGGTTTTGAAATATGAGACTGTCACACCTTCTGGTAATATTTTAATGGTTTTCTGACTCGGCAAGCCTCGTCAGAGAAATATTGAGGGTATTTGAGATTTTCTCGATCTTGTCTTTCAACGGTGTTGGATTCCGCAATCTCGCATTTTCACTAGGTTTGATACCTTTTGTCATCGCTCTAAAACAACTCGCAAACCCATGTTCAGCTATTGACACAAAGAATATCACATTTGTTCCCTGGAAATATAACGTCACGATTAGTATGTGATTACCGAAGCTGGATGGTAACTTCGTTGCCAACAATGGCGTTGAATTTTATAGAAAATGTTATATTATTTTGCATTACTCGCAGTTCATGAAAAATAGCTGGTTTAAACTTTGTACAAACAGTTTAAATTGAGTCAACAAACAATACTGGATAAATCGCAAGAAAATTTTAAGCAATGGCAGACCTTAAGTTTTTGCATGTGCCTGCTAGTAGAGTAAGGACTACCCCCCCCCCCCCAAGGTGTAAGAAATCTCGAAATCATTATTTTGGTCCACTAGGCGAGAAATACGTTTTCCCTCAAGAGGGAGAATTGTTTTGGTCAATGATGTGTTGAAATTCTATGATGATAACTTAAATAACACCAAATATTGAATAAATTATCACGACAATGTATAACCATGATAATTAGACTAATTTGTAATTTTTATTCTGAAACTTAAGTGAATGTTTTGAAATTTGATGAAATATAAATATCGCAAATCTATGTTTTACCCATTTCAGCTGTAATATTTGGTATAAATTGAATATCCGTGGTAAAACGGCAACATTTTCAACACCCCTCATACACGAATGATATCCCCAACAAACCATCCAACCTTGTGTTGCCATTTTAAACACCTTCCATTTAAATATGCTACGTTTTGTTTAATTCAGTGATTGTACCATTTAAGACAAAATTCATACTGTTAAGAAAATGAAATATTGCAGTAATTCTCGCTTCTGAAGCTCATCATTGCCTACAACAAATTTATAGCGTATTTCTGTACATATTGCTAACGGGGAAAAATAGTATCACTTGGAGTAGAAAATAGTAGTGAAAAGTGGTGAAAAGATTAGCATGGTATACAATGCGTACGGTAAAAATATATAGCAGTGAAAATAACACCGCCGGTGCAAATAATGCTTTTCATGAAGGACAGTGAGAGTATTTCAACATTTCTATTATTAGATTAAATAATAACACATTATGTTTGTACCTATAAAAAAAACATTATATACCTACCTAGTTTGCTAGTAAACTATCGAAGGAGCTTTTCTATATTTACACGTTCCTGTTATTTTCATTTTACCGCTTAACTGGTTATACAATACGGCCACTAGGGTATACTGGGTAATAGCTAGACGAGCAAAACTGACCGGCATGCAAAACTGCACTAAAATCGACGTATTTTGGGGAGAGGGTTGTTTTTTGTTTGTTGGGTTTTTTTTGCTTTTTTGTTTTTTGGGGTTTTTTGTTTTTTTTTTTGTTTTTTTTGTCTGTTTTTTGGGGGTTTTTTTTGTTTTTGTTTTTTTACTTTCCAAAGCTTTTTATTCGATCTAAAATTCTAAAATATAAACTAACGGGACAAAATCAAGACGGGAACAGTAAAAATATATTTGTCGATTGATTTCGCACTTTGGATATAGTGTATACGCTCTAGGAGCACGGGGGGGGGGGGGGGTCNGACGTGCCGCTGGAATGGGCCTGTTTTTTGCAGTTGTCAACTATATGAATGGGTAGCAATTTTTGACATCATGTATATAAATGGGTCGTAAATTAACCCCAAATGGCCAGCATCTCTACTGGTTGATAATCAATTGAGTATTGATCATTATTTGATGTTTAAGAACATTCCTGCTGTGAAATTAATGGTTTTCTGACTCGAATTACACATTTTTACTATACAGTTGGGTTGCTTATTTTTGAAAATTACTATATGAATGGTTCAATATTTTGTTGGGGGAACTATATGAAAAGGGGTATTTTCAAAATGCCAGCGGCAGGCCTGTACCCAATTCCACCTGAAGTGACCCCCTGTGTCTAGGAGACGATCCTTCTCATGGATTATTTCATTACCTACATTTAGGGTCACATTTTTGGGGGTGGGGTATGGCTTGAAAGGTATTTTAGAAATCAGAGAAAAAATTCAAGCAAACGGCTTGGACTTAAGAAATATAATATAATCAGGATCTCAACATATCGGATAAATTAAGGAAGACGTTGGCAAATTAATGTGCATCTAGAAAAATATAGTCCAGACCCCTATGAAAATCAAATGGTTTTAATTTGTGACTATTTTCATACTGCGTATATTTTTCAATGTTATCAGACTCCCTCTCGATTATTTGATTACCATTAAGTGATAATTAATAAAAAAAAATTCACAGATTTCAGAGAATAATTGTTGATTACAAGATTAGAGTAAAATAAAGCTTGATTTCGAAATATCCCCGTGAAAGCCTATGATAAATTAGTGATGCACAAAAAGTGTCATTTAGTTACTTTTTTTCACTCATTTTATTTATAATGCATAATTTTATTCACGCCTGACCCTTTTGGAACCCCAATGACATCACTTTATTCACACACAGCACAGGTAATTACACTTTTGTGTATCATTTGTGAGAAGTTTTTGTGAAATTGTTTGAGAAATTGTGAAATACACGGTAAGCTTTTGTTGTGGTGTTTGAACATGTTGAATTTGAAGAAAACGTCAATTTTTTAAAGATTTTATTTTTCCCTTTGTTTTAATGTTAATGTTTTAATTTTTACATATTTTTAAATATTGCCAAGATACCCTTTGCAATAAAAACCCACGTGTGTCCTGGGACCCTGCAGCCCTAAAACGGCCCAGGATCCCTTGTAAACTTCTGTATATTGTTCCTTTTGTGTATTGCCGAGATGATTATGGATTATAGATTTTGTATATCTACAGTCTGAGACATTTAAATACTCGTTTAAAATTCTCTCGCAGATAAAGAGGGGGCATATGTCTTTATTGTTTTTCAAATATTCAGCTGAATGAATCAGTGGTGAATTGTTTTTGGGCCATTTGATGTTTTATGATCTGTTAAATTGGTTACTTAGTAAAAAGGCCTAGAGGAATGACAGGCCGAATGAAATAGTGAATTAAATGCTTCAGTAATGCATGTTTATGCCTTTAAGTCACCCCAGAGCTGTTCACTCCTCGTTGCTGGTATCCGTATTCGGGTTATTCTCTGACAACTTTAACAAACTGTGGTAATTTGAGTGGAAAAAATATTGAAATTTGAATTTTATCTTTTTTCATTTTTTTCTTTTTGTTTTGTGTAAAGCATGCTTTGTAGAAACGTGACAAAATGGTTGGCACGCTATTCTCACTGGCAATTTTTATTTTTTCTTGATTTTAGATGGACATATCACGGATCATACATGGAAATGTGTCTTTACCGTCACAGAGTTCAGACACCATTTTTACACATTTCTCAACATAACTTATTTGTAAACAAATATTCTATCAATAGAGAATAACGACTCAATTGAAGTAAAAACTGTAAAAGTATTCAGAAATACAAACAATCAGTGTAAAAAGTTACTACAATGCGGTACACTGAATACTGTCCACACTTTTAAGAGCACATTTTACCAAAAAGTTCCTGCTGTGGTTGCTCTACTGATAAAATGATGCGAAATACGGAAAAGAGACTAAACTGTAGTTTGTTTTGATCAAGCAATAAAATTTGAAGTGCATTTTTCTATCATTACTAGCATTTTTTTTCATATTTTTGTTAGCGTAAGAGGAGACATTCGTGACGGTAAAAGAAAGCTGTGTGACGGTAAAGAAAAACTCGTGACGGTGATGACATTTTTTGGTCTAAGGAATTCTCTATTTAAAGAATATTCTGTCAACTAAGAAATACAATTTTTATCAGCATGGATACTGTTTTTTATTTGCTTTGCTCTGATCTATTTCTTTCAACTATCAAAAATAACAAAATGACAAAACATAGATAACTTATCCACACACAATTATGGACCTTGATGTAATTTCGAAGTTTTCTGGTTATCAAAGAGAAGTTGACGAAAAAAGATTAAACGTCTGTTACAGGAAATAAAACACTTGTGTGCGATTTCTGAAAAACGGGTTGAAAATGCATTTCGTTTGACTGATACAACCAAAAAACTAGAATTTTGTCTCCACCGTAACGGAAAGTGACGGAAAAGACAGTGACGGTGGAGACAAATCCGTGAACCGTCAGAGATTTTGAATTTATCTCTGGAAGGAATCTTAGTCAGGCAAGTGGTTGTTTCTATGGTACTTGAGCTTCATCTGCTGATGTAATTGTGATGCTGATCGACTGTACTACAAGAAAAATATTGTATGTACGGTATAAATTTTGATAAAAATTGTCTGATTGAATGTAATTCATACAAACAAACACTGAAATTGAAATCTAAAATTCAAAATTCTGTAACTGAATATTATAAAAACCTGATAAGTGATAAAATCGCTAAATTAAATGAACAAAATAAAAATTTTCTGTATAAAACCCTAAAAATAAATAATGAAAAAACAGATTATTTATCTCATCCCAATAAGGAAAACAGAAAACTTATAACAAAATTTAGAGTTAGTGACCATGAGTTGTTAATAGAAACTGGTAGATACTATAAGATACCCAGAGAGGAAAGACTATGTACATGATGTAAAACATGTAAAGTCTTGGACAATGAGGAACTTTTCTTCTTTAATTGTGCAATTAATCAATCTTGTAGAAAGCAACTTTTAGAATATGATATGAAAACTCAGCTAAATTTTAATTCCCTGAATCAGTTAAAAAAGTTGACTATTATACTAAATCCGTCAACCTCTGAACAGTTTCTTTTTTACAACAGTCATTAGAACTGAGGAGAGGAGACAAATAACTGTTTTATATTGTAAACATTAATTCTTTTATGTTTTGTTATTATAAATGTGATGTACTACAACCCAAATGGGTTATAAGTATTTGAATAAAGTTTAAGGTAAAGACACGTAAAAGGGTACTTTTCCAAAGTTACCCATGTTTTTCTCAAATAATTAAAAAATCCGTTATAATAGTAAAATTAATAATTGCCAAACCACTTAGGAAACGTATGTTAAAGCCGTATGCCATAATTATACAAGTTTTACTGTATGGGAATATCATGTTTTATAGTACTTGAAATGTTCCGTGACGGTAATGACAAAAAATGTGTGGGACAGATGTAAAACAAACTTAAACAGAGAACAGGAAAACAATGTGTGTGCATGTTACCTTTGAACTTACTCTACATATATAAACATAGACAAATATTAAGGGGCAAAAAAGCAAAAATTTTGTCGCCTATACAGATTGGGACATTACCGTCACGTGAAGAATTCTATATGTGACGGTAATTTATATTTTTTTAGAATCGTTTTTTTTCCGCTAAAACTAAGATAAATTAGTTTCTAACATATTTTTCTGAATAGTACATGGTGTGAATTAGTTGATTGGTCTTTAAAAAAGTCAGGAATTCGAACAAATGGGTAAGTAATCGTCTTCGGACAGATTTTCGTTACAAATATTAAAGTTGTCAGAGAATCACCCATTCCAGCAGTAATGTTTCCGTGAACACCCGTATTTTGAGAATATTTTCCCGTATTTCAAATCAATGAGAGAAAGTAAGCTATTATTTATGTGAATAACTCCTCTACGTATGACTAAGCAATTAAAATGATGGCCTAAATGAATATATTTGTCTTTATAATCTGATGACATTAACAAATTTCATCATTCTATCTGTGGAGTTCATTTCGTCAGTTTTATCAGCGACTTTTTTCTCTATATCATTGTTTTGATTGATTGATTAGAGTTACATGTCAAGTGAGGAATATGTCAGCTATAGCAGGACGACATAGAGTTGATGAATTCACAGTCGTAAGTACAAGATGAGAGATATAAAATAGAAACGGACAACTGGGGTATCAAGTTTTTACTGCCTAAATGGAAAATTTGGGTAGGGGCATAAAACTCAGGCTTCCATACGACCTCCACAAAGTCAAATTTCGTACGACAAATGAAGGAGGGTTCTTAAAACTACGAGGGGCGTTGAGTGTCTACAATGATTTGCGATCAGAATTTGTATTATGACCCGAATATTTCACTACAACTGTTAAACGGGAAGGGGTAGGAAATTTGGCCTTTCATACAACCCCTAGTAAGTATTCTCTTCTATGTGAAATATAATAATAACTTTATTTGCAAATTTACGCCCATAGGGGCCAAGCAAATACAATGACAAAACATACAAGACATACAAACATATGTTTATACAACAACAAATAACATATAAGGCCACACCAATTTGATTTATAGTTCTTTGGATTTTTTTCAGTGAAAAATTGGGGCGAGCGAGCGAAATTTTTGTGATAATTTTATTTTCGGGAAACGGATGATTTTTGAGGCGAATGCAATTTTTAGGAGCGAGCGATTTTTTTAACTTATTTTTTTCTTCTAAAACCAGTTTCATCGAGCGAAATAAAATATGTTTTTTGGAGGATACCGAGTTCAATAATAGTAGATGATGCTTCAACTAACATGCAATTGGCTTTTAACTTGTAATTTGGTTCATCAAAACCTTCAAACATATTTTCATGTTTTTTCTCATCATTTGAGAGTTCTTTTTCAAGGGAAGGCCAAGGGGTGTCACTCGAAAGATCTTATGAAGAGGGGGGTATGCTTTGATGAATTACCCAGTATCAAAATGGAAATATGATTTAGAAAGATGTTCCAGTGTACTCGATTCTTCATTCCATACAATTATCATATCAACAGCATTGTCAGAATATGATGGATAGAGCTAATGTATTGCCTCTTACCTTCTGGCTATTTCATTTAAATTGGACAAAAATTTATTGGTCCAAAAATATACCTTCAGAATGCAGAGTTAAAAATTGGTCATCTACATTTGCTTAAAGGAATTTGTTAAATTGTTAAATGTGGTTATCCTGTATTAAAACTGCATTTCTGGGAATGCAGACATATTTCAATTAAGGCAAGGCTTAGTATACTTTTCCAGATTTGTGTCATTCAAAGTTGGTACATATGTATGCCTGATGCAAATTAGAAAGGAAATAAGAACAAAGGATCTCATGGTATTTTTTATCCGTTCCTTTTGAATGGAGCTTGAAAATGAAGTCCAATAACCTTATGGTCTTTCNATGAAAGAAAATATTAGAAGTTGCATATATTTCATCTGAGGTGCATTTCGAGTAACGCACTGCATGAGAAGCATACATCGGAGGAGCTTCGAGTGACACTACTATTCCGAAAGTTCACGCATGCTCGTTTACAGTCACACCGAAGGTTGAAAATGCCATTTAACTACGAAATTGGTGGTTCAATATACTACATAATATCCATAATCACGCTCTGACGCAGTCTGTTTACTGTTTGTTTCCAAATACTTCCAATTTTTTGGAACCGCATAAAATTTTTCACTATCTAAATGCCAAAACGGATGCGGGATGCGGGCGAAAATTTTCCGGATGCGGCAATTTTTTTTTATTTTAAAAAGTCGAAGTCGTCAAAATTGGTGCGGCAAAATCCAAAGAACTATAAATCAAATTGGTGTGGCCTAAATACAGATATATATTGAGTAACTTTGGCCAACGTGGACTTTACTTTCGCAAGTCTGTACTTTGCTTTAGAAAGTCTGCTACTGCTGATAAAAGTTGAAAATTTGGATTTAAAATTTGTATTAGTTTATTGAGTGGCTGATCTTTAATAAAAATCTAATTCATAATATTTATTGATGAATATAAGTCATTTCTAGCAGATTCATTCTTGGTACAATTTAGC
>MJUU01033045.1:74925-85821 GCA_002080025.1 Modiolus philippinarum | reverse complement strand
TGGAGTTATGCCCCTTTTTGACTTAGAATTTTGCGAAATTTTGTTTGTGGACGCCAATTCTCCTACATCTTCGATCCGATTTCAACCAAACTTCACAGGATTGTTGACCATCATGCTTAGTTGTGCATATCGTCTCGCCGAATTGATCGGCTAATTTTTTCTGGAGTTATGCCCCTTTTTGACTTAGAATTTTGCAATATTTAGTTTGTGGATTCCAATTCTCCTACATCTTTGATCTGATTTCAACCAAACTTTACAGGATTGTTGACCATCATGCGTAGTTGTGCATATCGTCTCGTCGGATTTATCAGCTAATTTTTGTGGTAGTTATGCCCCTTTTTGACTTGGAAAATTGCAAAGTTGAGTTTGTGGACGCTAATTCTCCTACATCTTTCAAAGGATTTCATCTATACTTCACAGGATTGTTGACCATAATGTTTAGTTATGCATATTGTCTATCTGGAATGATCGGCCACCCAGTGGAAACATAAAACTTACTTCTGTTTTATCACTCAAAAAACATTACAAACAGGGGGGGGAGACATTCGTTTTTGTATCAAAAACACACTTCTAGTTATATATTGTTTTTTTTCTTAAATGGCGAATTTTTGCTTGCTAAATGTATATTATGATATTGTACTGTTAGTGTTTCTTGAAATATTTTTGTATCCTGTAAAATATATATATTACAGGTTTCTATGAACATGTTTTACGCAAGGGTGTGTGCAGAAAAAGATGCAATGGATGTTTGTTTGACTGTTTCGGTGTCTGATGCTGTCAAAAATAAAAAATTAACAATGGGAGGTAGGTTAAATAAGTAACACAATGACATACATATGAGGGACGATGTTTTACCAGGTCATCTGGCTACTAGTATAACCAAGGATAATTTAGCCGCCATCTTTTTTCCAGTCCGTCCGTCATATATTTTTTATTTATGGATTTCATTCTGAAAAACCTCTGGGCCATTTGGAACTGAACTTGGTCACTTCACAGTCCTCTTCCAAAAATTTGTCCGACAGGTCTGCAGCAGATCAGAATAGAATGTAGTTTAGTTGCATTGGACTCTATCGAAGATCTACAGAACCACTTTGAAACTACTAAGCCAGTCAAAACTTTGCAAACAATAGTCCTCTGTTTGATTGTCTCTTAAAAACTTTAACTTTAATACTATTTTATTTAAAAAAAATAGCAAAAGGGGTGGACACAAACTTGGGACGGACGGACGCACCTGAACACTATATGCCCCCTACTGTCGTAGGCGGGGCATAAAGATAAACAAAAGGAGAAATATGAAAAAAAAGAAAAAAAGAAAAGAAAAAAAATACAGCTTCTATCGACCAGTCTGAAATCGTTTTGTTTGGTTTATGAAGTTTCTGACTTTTTCGAGCATTTTTGAATTCATGCGAAAATTTAAGTTGTCATTGCCTAATAACATGGTTTCGATACTTAGATAAATATTTCTTAAGTCTTAAACAGGATATCTTTTTGCATTTGTTAATTTGGACATTCAAGAAAAAAGTGAATTGCATCTTTATTTGGTGCTCCACAGTGGCATGAAGGGTCATATACTAAATTTTACACTATACCGGTATATTAAATCAGCTTTTAAATTTCTACATGTATTGATGCCATAACTGTATGTGTAGTATATTAAGTTTTCTCGCACCCTCTCGTACTCTTGGGACCTGTAGACATTAGACTTTAGTCTATTTTTAAATGTCGGAAGATTCTGTGAATTCTGTACTTGAATGTCAAGATCAAGTCTCTTTAAAAATGATGTATGGTAGCTCTGTACCCCTTCACAAATGAGAACCAGTCGAGAACATGCATCCTGTTGAAACACATTCAGGGATCGCTTTTGCCGCCAGGGTAATTCGAATGCAAACTTTGTCACATTAGTCCTTTGATTATTGCGCCCGAGAGGTTTATACAAAATCTAAGATGGCTTTCAGCCTTGAACATAGTTTTAACATTAGACCTATAGGAAAAATCCCCTTCAAAAGAAGACGTCGGGCAGTACCTATCCTTATTCAAGATATGGCTGGGACATTATTAAACATTTATAACTATGGGAACACAATCAAAAATCTAAATTGATATTGTTTGGGTAAACACTTTAGTCTCCGAGTAGCCCAATGCACCAAAATTGGTAATATACTATATATCAGCAATAAATATTTAAAAGTTAAATATAAACTTAATTAATCTTTATTTTTGACTTTAATAAAATGTGCAAAATGTACTTTTATTTTTACGTAGGAAGTCGTTAAAGTAGTTATGACTAGGTGAACTTCTATTTCAGACACTGAGCGATACGACGAGTTAATGGCCGAGGCTGTCCTCTGTCTGATTGGTATCGTTGTTGGCGGAATTTGTACAGTCATTTTTGGAGCCTCACTTGCCAGACGTGATGGTGTTGAAGGATCATCATCAAATTGTCTAGGAGTAACTGGCATTGTATTCAATATTATCGGAGGTGAGAAAGCAATAAGAAACAAACTGTTCTCAGATAACTCTCTTCTTCACCAAACACACTTTTTCATCATTTTCGAAATATTTGTCCTGGTATTTATAAAGGTAGAATGCCGGTTAAGTTTCACATTTTATATTGATAGCGCGCCTTTTCATTGACGATGTTTCGTTCTAGCTCTTAGTAAACGGATGTTTATACCCCCGCTACCCAGCGGTGATAAGTGTATACTGTTTTCGATCTGCGTGTGGGTGGGTGTGTGTGTTTGTGGGTCCGTTCGTAACACATTTTTGCGCAATTAACTCGGCAATGGTGTAAGGTACAGATCTGAAATTTTGTCACAAGCTTTGTATATAGTCATCGGGACACTACTCTTGTTTACCGACTTTGTCAATTTTTGACACTTGCGGCATTAAAGACTAGTTTTTTTCGGTAATGGTAGATGGTTTGTCGAGTCATTCAGACAAAAGTGATTAAGAGCAAGCCCCTTAACCTTCACAATACTCGTCAATTACATTTGGATGACTTCATGTCAAATATCTGTGCAACTGACTCTACCATTGAGAGTTGCATAATACTCTTGTGACCCGTCCAGTGTATCAAATCCAAGAAGACATCGGTTTTAGCACGCGAAGTTACGTAACCAATCAAAATAGGGCAAGCTTTCAGAAAATTTAATACAGTTAACAGACCGAAAGCTGTTGACGGTCATCAGATTGTTTTGGCTTAAGAAAAAGATAAACGGTCAGTTTAAAATTGTGGATTTATATGATTTCTTATACAGTTATAGGGTGAAAATATTATAAACTATAACTTTATAAATTGTCTTATATTTGCAGGTATCTGTGGAGGAATCTTGAGTATTGAGTTCATCATCGCCCATACTCGTTTCGACGAAGCCATGTCACTCATTTCCTCCACGCTTTCATCCGAGAGCGTTGACAAATATGTACCCTACTCTCTGATCATTATGTGTATTGGCTTATTCATCGAGTTCATCGCCATCATTGTTCACATTGCAGCCTTGAGAAACGGCTACAGGGCAGTTCCCGTCAATGGTATGGTCCTTGCACCAGCTGTCAACGAACCAGGAAAGGTCATCGTTCAACATTCAACTGTGTCATCTACTCCCTACGCCAGATTCGCATAAACTTTGCTTTTATGTCTGCGCAATACACTTAATCCTACAAATTCAAAATGCGTGCAACAGTTTCACCAGATTTGCATGAACTGATTTTTTTCTGAAGTGTTATATACTAACGTTTTGTAAACAAGAAATATTTGTTTGGAGCTTTGGAATATTGTAAAAAGGTCTCTTCCATAATCAAAAATATTAACTTAAAATCGACACTTTGATCTTGCTGAAAAAAAAATATTAAGTGCTTTTAAAAAATATAGTTCAGTGCTATCATGTATCAAGCTTACACTCATTTTGACAAAAAAATGCTTCTGTCCAAAAACAAAATCTCTTATTGCATGTCAAACTTTTCAAATACAGCTAATATTTTTGTTAGTTTGTTTTTGCTTTTTTTTTTCAATTTTATGACCATTTATATATGTATATATGTTTTTCATTGAGTTTTTCGCAATACACATTAAACAAAGGACACCAAAGAAAAATAAACTTGTATGAATTTTTAAAGAAATTCGTTTCACAACACAAATATTTGGTAATGGTTACAAAATAATTGAGTGCTAAATTATTTTTTTTCTGCTTATAACTTTGACCATTGAATCTCAAGCAATTGTGTTATCACGTGCTGATGTAAATATTGTTTTTTCTTGAATTTCATGTTAACTGATGTAGTTTTTCATGTTTTATTTCTCGCTGTTTCTCATTCACCGTTTATTTCGCAGATCATGTATCATATTTTCTGTGTATTTCATATTACCATTTGCTTTATTTGTTTCTAAATAAAAGTTATTTCAAGATTTGTGTTTCTAGTTAATTCCTTTTCATCATAAACATGCTAAAAATGACATTTTTAGGCCACATGAACAAGACTGGCACAGAAAACGGACATCATTTACTTTTAAGGCGTCTCATGGCAAACTGCAGAAATAATTCTTGTAAGGGTACTGGTTTCATCAAACCGTGGGATTGGTATTTTTGTTCAAATGTTTTACCACTAGCGTTAGAGAAAGGATAAAATGTCTAGTTGGGTCCCAGGGACCCTCTTTATAATTTTCCTGGGTCCTGCTAAAAATGTGGGTTCTAGGATGTCACATAAATTTTACTTAAGAGTCAAGATCTGTATTCGAAAGTATGCATGATCAAGTTAATTTCTGTAACTTTTCATAGCATCAAGAAAAAATCTGAAAATCAATTTATGAATATAAACAAATTATTTAGAACATTTTTTTTGATAAGGAAGTTTGAGTGATATTTTTTCATGGGAATTGAGCAGACCATGATTCTTCATATCTTGGTGACAGATCTTCATAACAGTTTCATACCTTTAATGTGTTGCGTCCCATCGGACGCATATAGGGACGCATATAATAATGAAATGTGCGTCCTGACAGTTGCTTTTGCGTACCAGACGCGTTATATTACGAGTATTAAGGAATTTTTAGCTCCCTTCAAGAGCGAGGGGCTGGTGTGATAACCCTAGCGTCGGCGTCCGGTTAGAAAGAATGGTTTAAGTCCATTCCTGCTTACAGATATGTCTCGCATCAAAAATATTGGTATGTGTAATGCATTTTGTGATGACAACAATGATTTTGGGACAACAACGATGCATGCTTCGGATGCTGACTTTGACTTACATTTTACACATGAGTGACTTGGTTGGGTAGAAAGGTTAAAGTACACTCCCACTTACTGACGTGTCCCACATCAACCATATTGGTATGTATGATGCATTTTGTGATGACAACAACAATGCATGGTTTGGGTGCTGTCTGTGACCTACATTTTACGCATGAAAGAATCTTAAAAAGAAGATCTTAAAAAGTCCATTCATATTTATTGATACATTTTCATGTGACAAAGCTGCGCAACGAGGCGAGCTTGGAAGGCTTTGGTTGCTTCCTTACATGTAGATACGACCGACATTGACATTCCCACATTGACCTCCTTTTTATTTCTGTTGTGCAGAACTCATCTTTGACCAGATCCAGTGTCATCGTTATCATTAAGTTTGTTTCGTTAAAATAAACTCCTCCAGGACATTTGCCTTTATTAGCTCACTTGAGCCTTGATCACTTTACGTCTGTTACCTGAAAAATACTGGTGCAAATTTAACAATAATTGAGAGAAATGTCTGGAAGACCCTTTACAAAGTTTCCAAAAGACATGGCCACTGGCGCGGAACATAGTTTAATATGGTAAACGTCACATAGCAAATTTAACCAGACTGTCCTTAAGTAATGCATGGAAAATTGTTCATTTTATCGGAATCTGACCCCCCAAAATGACTTCCAGCTACATATTGAAATACAGCCCCCTACGATGATCATTCTATGATCATCTCTTCTGAAGCAAATTCAACTACAATTTATAGCAATGATGCTTGGAAGGTCGTTTACAAAAATGATGCTCATTTCGTTCCGATGCATTCTGTGCTGGCGGCCGTGTATTTATCGAGTCCGAAAAATAAGAGAAACTGCCGTATAACATACCCCACTGATTGTTCCTCTGAACCAACTGCTTATATACAGATTGGCCATTTATAGCAAGACCTTTCCCCAGTAGTTTCAGAGAAGAAAGGATTGTATAGTGTATAGTCTCACTACACAAATCCTTGAGAGAAGACGATAGAAATGTAAAAAAAAACTAACAGACAGGACGATGGAACGTCTTAATGACATTAGCCCTCGTAATATCATATCATAACTTGGTCTAACTCGTATAATAAATTTCTAACTTCGTGTTGGATATTAATCATTAATCTGCGGTAACCTCACGTTACGTAATGCGGTCCCCCCCTCCCCGTTACGTAATCTGTGGTTACCCCCATGTTACTTAATGCATCATTATTATGAATACATTCCTATTATCTCTCACTCCTTATGTCATTCATGTTATTGTATATTATTTTTTTCTATGAAAAACTTTCAATCCAATGTATGGTGGATTTTTGAATTTATACTGTAGTATTTGTAAAGGTATTACCCAATAAAAAAAGTACTTTGTAACCAGCTTATCAGAATGTCCAAGCCATGTATTAAGAAAACCTGCATTTTAACATAAAATCATGTGCATGTTGACGTACATATTCTGGTGACAATGAATGTTTAAAGTACATAGATGTATTGGATTCCCATTTTCATCTACAAATACGATTAAAAAATATTTCTTCTAGTCAAAAGCAATGAACTTTTCCGTCACTTGGCGTCCGTCTGTCATCTTTTGTAAACCTTTTGTTCAAACGCTGCTCTGATACCACTGGGCCAATTGGAATCAAACCTAGATTCCCTTATAAGGTCTTATCCTGCTCGTCAAAGATGGCTGCCAGAAGGGAAAATAGCTAGACCCTTTGAATATCGCAAGATTTTTTTCTAAGAAACTACTCAATGGTCCCTGCTAAAAATGTAACCCATATTTCAGTATTTCATCCTAGTTGGCTACCAACAGGTAACATAGTTAACGTAGGAATCTTTGGAAAAGCCATAATGGTCCTTAGATGTTCCCTCCCGAAAAGGTACTCGGCATGCAGGTCCGTACCTCGTCTAAGATGACTGCTATCGAGGGAACAAGGTTTTAACATGAACCCGATTGAAAAAATTCAAATGAAATTCGAATGAACTGTAGTTCTTTAAATGTACATTTATTTTTGAAAAATTTGGTTGAATCACCCAGGTGTGTTTGTGGTGAAATTGAATCGGTTCAGCATTATATTTTATATTGTAATAGATATCTTAATGCTAGACAAGATATGCTGACTTCTCTTATGAATATGAATTTGAATGTTTTAGTAGATACAAATCTTTTTATTTTTGGATCCACTGTTCTATCTGATGAACAAAACTGTGAAATTTTTAAGCTTTTTCAAAAATTCATCATCAAAAGTAAGCGTTTCAATTCTTGAGTCACTGGATACCTCATACAAATTCCTTTATTTTTCACATTATCTATTCCTTGATATCTTTCTATCTAAACCCCTTTTTATATTTAATTAATATAGTTTCTTAGCATATAAGAATATTCTGAGCACGCAACTTATTATATGAATATACTATGTCTTTTTAATATGGAGACAGATTTATAAAAGCATTGTTATGCTTGTTTCTGAATCCTATTTGTTGTTATAATATGTATGTGTATAATATTTGTATGTTACTTAACTAATAAATATGTTTAAACCAAAAAATTCAAAGATCTTTTAAGTAGTCCAGTTAGAACCAAACTAAGCCACAATGGTCCTTTCAGATGGTTCCTGCTTAAAATGTAACCGGTATGTCCGTATTTCATCCTTGTTGCTTATAACGGGGAACATAGTTAACATAGGAACGTATTGGAAAAACACTAAGTCTTGAAAATCTTCTCAGAAATTATAAGTCGAATTAGATCCAGTTTTGGCAAAAATGGTCCTCATGTATTCTCTTCCAAAAAGGTACCAAACAAGCCGTACCTCATCCAAAATGGCCGCCAACAGAAAACATAGTTTAGGAAAATAATTTCAAAGATCTCGGAAACTCCTAACTCACTTAGAACCAAACTTGGCCACAGTGGTCCTTAGATGTTCCCTTATAAAATAAGTTCTCCGGCAGGTCGGTAACTCATCCAAGATGGCCACCAGGGGAGAACATTGTTTATCATCGGCCCTTGAAAAAACATTCAAGATCCCAGAAATTACTAGTCCATTAAGAGCCAAAATGGTCTTTAGAGGATCCCTTCCAAAATAAGGATACCACAGTTCCGTATCTCACTCAAGATGGCCATCAGCGGAGTATAGTAAGACATTGGATCCTCGGCAAGTTTAAGGCATGGAAAAACGCCGGAGTACCAAAACACAAAAACTTTATTGCCATAAAAGATATACAACATTTATCTCTGATCATTATGTTGTGTTTGCGGAACACCCTCAGACATAAACTTTTCGAATCTTATATCATTTCTCATTTCATTGCCAGATTATTTTTTCCAATATACAACGCCACTATGCCAAGAAATTTTGTTGACCCAGAAAGGACAGGGTGAGGGACAGATTATTTTTTTTCAACCTATAGGGTACTCGTAAGAAAATTTCTGTGGGCAAAAAATAGGGCCAGATTTTTTTTTCTAAAAATTTCCATCTCCCGACCCCCACCCTAGAAAACAAATGGTCCGTATCCACAGCGTACCCGCAAATATTGCGGGGGGAAGCATATATGCTTAGGGGGAGTTTTTGACACTTTTTCGGGGATTGTCTGAAGAAAAGGCAAGTTTGCTAAATGTCCAAACGCAGTTATCTAATAATGCTATATACCACGGAATCCAGCAATGAATAGACTACACAATGATATCCATAGACTGTAGTTTTTCCGAAGACCTCGACATAATAGACGATTTTCCATATTGGTGATCATTGGTGAATTTTCCCGGAAAATTTTGACGTCACAATATAGATTTTCGGACGTCACAATGTTACGTGACGCAATTTACTCCGATTGACCTCAGGTCAATCGGGGCAATTTATTCATAAAATGAAATTGGAAATGCATCTATTTCAAACTTTCGAGCGTAAAATGATATTTTCTAAAATTTTACCTTTCTAACGGGTACATTCAATAAAGCAAATTCAAGAAGACTTTGTCGTTCAAAAATTGCTGTTACCACCATTGCTCAAATATTTTACATGTTTGTACATGTATGTGTTACCCGGGGGGGGGGGCATATATCGAGAGGGCAGAGACATATTATGCAGCGTCTTTGATACTAGAACCTTTTTGAAACCCGCAATGACTTCTTTCGTCGATTGTGGCAAATAACTAAATACCGAAGTCACTGTGAATTTACTTTCTGCATATGCGCATTTCGACAACTTATCATCAGTGCAGATTAAATCTAAACGATTGGAAGACCATAAACTCAAAGATGTTTAAAAACTGATAGGGAGCAAATAACCAAAGTGATTATCCGATAATTTCCTCAGAGGAATTTAGCTTTAAAAGTCGTAATTCGTGTATTAAAACTGTATGTTAAATACACATTGAGTCACTGGTGTCCTTCTTTCGAGAAACGATGAAAGCACGCATTTAGGGGTGACACAGTCTTGGTGAAATTGTATTTTTAATTGTATGTGAACAAGTAAAATGATTCATATACATGTAAGAAAGGTAAAATTTTTTGAAAATATCATTTTTCACCCGGAAGTTTGAAATTATGTCGAGGTGTTCGTAGTAACTACTGTCTGTGGATCTTTATCCTCTTTTTCATCGTGTAGCCTATTTATTGCTGGGTTTCGTGGTATATAGCATTATTACATACTTGCGTTTGAATATTGTGCAAACTTACCTTTTCTCCAAACAACCACCCAAAAAGTATAACCCCCCNCCCCCCCCCCCCTATGCATACTTACTCCCCCCTCTTAATATTTGCTGGTACGCTGTGGTGCCTAACCATCGATTTCGTGTCAGTATTATCTGGTGCAATTTTTTTTGTAGCCGTTACGTAACAAGGATATCCAGCAGATTAACAATTGAAATTCGGATTTTGACCCTATCTTTGAGTATCCAATTATTATTAAGTATTCGTTCTTCCTTGTACATATACGATGCAAACAATTAAAAAAATATCTATGCGAAATAAAAGCTGAAAGACTAGGACATATTTATAGGGACTTATAATGTTTTGAAGAAGAATATCCGATATACTTGGTCAGAGATCAAGGCCGCTATAATGAATAATGCATATTTACCAGATACTAGGGTCGATTCAATAAATCTGTCCCTACCTGAACTTCCTGACCAATCAAATGCAATGATGTTGTGACCGATTACATCAATATTTGACAGTTCCTTGTAAAAAGATGACACAATGCTACATTGTGTATGAATGTATGCAATGTTTTGTCTGTAACCGTCCACATTTGATGACATTGTGTTTTATTTAACACAGAAGCTGACAAAAGATATACACGTCACAAACTGACGGTGAGGACAGATTTATTGAATCGGTTCTAACAACTACGTAACATGCAGTTAATACTGATGTTCATGTGTCATTGCCCAGGCGGTGGACAGGGTAATATGGGAGAAAGGAGAGAGGGGACAGGAGAAAGAAAAAAAAGGAGGTAGAAATTAAAGAAAAAAGGGAAAAAGAGGGAGAAAAGAAAGGGAAAGGAAGACCGGGAGAACGGAGGGAGGAGCAAAGGAGCGGGAGAAAGGAGAACCACTGTCCCCCACTCATTGTGGTATGCAGGTTAAACACGATTATTGTGGTTATATTTTAAATATAATCCTGTCAAATAGATAATGGTATATATTCTTTTTTTTTT
>MJUU01033045.1:36419-71614 GCA_002080025.1 Modiolus philippinarum | reverse complement strand
AAACAAGCAAAGGAACAACGCTTTTATTGTTGTTCTTCATCTTGAAGTGTATTAAAGTGTTTTTGTCTTTTCCTAGACTGGTAATCTCCTGTCAGATTCTTTCTTTATTATTTTTTTTTTGTCAAGTTAAGATGCAACATTTTTCATGGCTTCCGGTTATCACCACTATTCCAGTAAGTGAAAATGCTAATTACAGCAAAATACATTCTATACTCTAAAATCTGTAAACATAAATCTAAAAAAAATAAAATTAGAAAATTAAGTAAATATACTATCTATAATTTTTCCATTTAACGAAAAAAAAAAATGTTTTCGCTTGATAAAGTACAAAAATTAAACTGATGTTATCAAAAATGTAAATAGGGTCAATTCAATGAATGTGTCCCTACCCGCCCTTCTTGACCAATCAAATGCAGCGATTTTGTAATGAATCATTGTTTACTTTTATATCAATGAAAAAAGATGACAAAATGCCACATTGTGTATGAATGTATACAATGATTTTGTTTGTTTCCGTCCACATTTGATGACATTGTGTTTTCTTTAAAAGATATACACATCACAGACCGACGGCCGGGCAGATTTATTGAATCGGTTCTAATTATTGGTCAATTTTAAAAAACCCATAATTCAATTCAAATGCAGATAATGCCAAATAGCCGATTCTACCAAAGGTTGATAACCGGAATTGTGTGATTGTACCTTAATGCCGATGTGCGGACATATTGGTTTTTGAAAACACCTATATCAGTTTTCATACATCGTTCGATTTCTTGATTTTCAATTGTTTTGGTTTTATCTTCACTGAAAAAGAAAAATTGTCGAAACGGCCATCACGTGAAAGTATGGGTTCTCCTTTTTTCTGATTTTGTTTTTTTTTAAGTTCTTGTAGAGTTTAGACGAAAATTAACAGAAAGTGGGAGTAATTGCAAAGCGTAGTATTGATTCCCCCTTTTTGATTGCTGAAACCATGTTGTAATTTAAACTGTTTCTGAATAAAAGATTTAGTGTTACTGTTATGAAATCCTAGATATCTGGAACTCGAATACATAGTCGCCTAATCGTACCATACTTGCCCCTTGTACCCCTTTGAAAATAAAATAAATTATACTCTCAATACCAAATTTGCACAAAATTAAGCAATTTTTGTGCAGTAGCTTGCCTGCTGTTGGAGCCTGGAGGCCAAAGCCGGCATCATCCCCTCCCCCAAAAATCTTTATCCTGTAGAACAGATTTGCACCAAACTAAATATTTTTTTCAAGCTAACAAGTCTTGAATCATACGAAGATCAGTCCTTTTAAAATGCGGACGTAAAAATGTATAAAGGTATAAGATTTGGCATTCTAACAAATTCACATACAGGTACAATGTATATACCGGATGAGGTAATATATGTATTCGAAACTACCAGACCGAAATATTTATTGCTATTTTATAACAAGGAAGTCGTTATAATTTAAATGCAAACTGTGTATTCGGTATTTTAAAAACACAAGCTATATGCAGTTTTAAAGGTAAGAATTTGTATAACTTTTTACGGATTTGTTAATTTTATTTACCTTTTCAATTCAATTCGTCCGACTTTTTTCACGAATGTAACATTCGTCCTTTTAAGCATGCATATTCAAGCAGTTGCCTTTTTAACTATTTGAACAACATCCCTCACCTAAACGATGAAGAAGAAACATGGAGTAAATATACATAAGGCAATATTTTAGCAGATTTAAAGACGTATAATGATTGAATCTTTCGCGTTCTTCACCTTGAAGTCACCATGTTGTCTATAAGTAATTTTTTGACGGTCCTCAGCCTTAAGTTTGTTTTTGTCATGCATGTTTGATGCATGGGGTTGATTCCTGCTCTTGAAACTGGAATTTTTTCTGGAAAACTGTTTTGAATTACATGCAAATTTAGGAATAATTGAAAAAAATTACAAAAAGTCGACTGGATTCTATTCGAATCCCCTGTTTTCAAAGGCTTGGTCCTCCGGTGTGTACATTTAGAATTGAAAAACAAAACAAAAACAAAAAATCCAATTACGGAGTAACAGGGAATAGACATAGGATGTAGCCTTGTCGTCTTAGTTGGAAGTACATGCACATTACATATTTTTGCACATTACATATCACTTTCATCATGGATGATGCGGTACGCTTTGATATTGATGTTGTGCAATGTCATTTTTACCGAAATTCTAAGGGGTCGACCATTTGATATTCAGGGATGGGCTTGGGCGATTTTGCCTAGAAAATTTATTTATTTTCATGAAAATCTCGAACAAATTAATAATTGTCACAAAATGTCACCACAGATTATGTATTTGCATTTGCAACGAAAAATTTATTCTTCGAATCAACAGTAAATTATTCATTTTCATGAGTAGTAGGAAAGGAATATTTATTTTCATTGGCACCAAGATTAAATTATTTATTTACAAAATAGCCTAAGCCCCCTGCAAATCAAATGGTCGTCCCCTAAACTTCAACCACGCTTTCCTTGTAGTCAAAATTTTTCCAGTGGTCTATTCCGAATGATCATATTACTGGTATTAGCTCCACAAGTTTTTGTTTTCCACAAAACTCAATTGTTTCTCAGTGGATTTGAGACAAAAATTAATAAAAGCCACCATACTACTTATCAATTAAACAGTCAACCAATCCATGTTAAAACATCACTTCCAGTGACAGTCATACACAATTTTTATACGCCCGTCGAAAGACGGACGTATTATGGTATACCCTCCGTCCATCCATCTGTCCGTCCGTCCGTTAACTTTTTGGGTTTCCGGAGATTTTTTCTGTAACCGCTTGACATATTGATTTCATATTTGTTATATGAGTATATCTAGGTGAGTTACAGATCAAGTTTGAATTTGGTTCCGGTCGGTTTTTTTGTACAGAGTTATGGCCCTTTGACTTAGTGAAATTTTTAAAAAAATATAGGTTTCCGGAGTTTTTTCTGTAACCGCTTGACATATTGATTTGATATTTGGTATATTAGTATATCTAGGTGAGATACAGATCAAGTTTGAATTTGGTTCTGGTTTATTGATTTTGTACAAAGTTATGGCCCTTGGACTTGGTAAAATTTTGAATAATATAGGTTTCCGGGTATTATTTCTGTAACTGCTTGACATATGGATTTTGTATTTGGTATATGAGTATATTGAGGTGAGATACAGATCAAGTTCCAATTTGGTTCTGGTTGGATGATTTTGTACAGAGTCATGGCCCTTTGACGTAGTGAAATTTTGAAAAATATAGGTTTCCGGAGTTTTTTTCTGTAACAGCTTGATATATTGATTTGATATTTGATATATGAGTATATCTAAGTGAGATACAGATCAAGTTCGAATTTGGTTCTGGTCGGTTGATTTTGTACAGAGTTATGGCCCTTGGTCTTGGTGAAATTTTGAATACTATAGGTTTCCGGAGTTTTTTTTCTGTAACCTCATTACATATTGATTTGATATTTGGTACATGAGTGAATATAGTTGATATACAGATCAAGTTTTAGTTTAGTCCTGATTGGTTGATTGTGTATGGAGTAATGGCCCTTGGACTTAATAAATAAATAAATAAATAATTCAGTTTCTCCACCTTTTCTTTACAATGCGTGAATATCTTGATTTGATACATGTATATTGTATGTGATTGTATGTTTATAAATTTACTGATTAAGTTTAAATTTGGTTCCTGTTGAATGATTTTTGTGAACAGTTATGGCCCGTGGACTTAATATTTTTTTTTGCAAATTCATCTTTTTTGCACCTCTCTATGCGTTAATTTTACATATTAATTTGATATTTGTTAAATAAGGCACATATTCTGTTTGATTTTTTCCATCAAAATTTTGTTGTGGTCCAACAATGCCATAAAGTTTGAGTTGACGGCGAACGGGCATATCATGCGCTCTTGGCGCAGCAGTTTATTTTTCAAATCAAGAACCGTTTTTCTTCGCTTTTGTTGTTTTTTTAATATTGTTATGTTACGTATGTTTTTATGTTTAGTATGTTTTTATACCCCCCCGCAAACAAAGTTTGGGGGTATATAGGAATCACCCTGTCCGTCCGTCCGTCCGTCCGTCCGTCCGTCCGTCTGTCCGTCTGTCTGTCCGTCTGTCCGTTCATGTATCTTGTCAGCGCATGTTCTCCTAAACCCCTGCTTGGATTTTGATTAAATGTTGCACAGTTGTAGTACACCATCTGAAGGTGTGCATGAAGTAATAATGGTTGCTGTCCAAAATTATTAAGGGGAGAAAATGCATCTTTGAGTATTTTCTGGAAAAGGGGGGGGAGGATAAACCTTGTCAGCGCATGTTCTCCAAACCCCTGCTTGGATTTTGATGGAATGATACACAGGTGTAGTACACCACCTGAAGATGTCCATGAAGCTATATGGTTGCTGTCTGAAATTTTGAAGGGGAGATAATTCGCCTTTGAATATTTTCTGGAAAAGGGGGGAGCAAACCTTGTAAGCGCATATTCTCCAATACTGCTGCTAGGATTTTAATGAAATGTTACACTGTTGTAGTACATCACCTGAAGATGTGCATGAAATAATATGACTGCTGCCTGAAATTTTGAAGCGGAGATAATTTGTCTTTGAATATTTTCTGGAAAAAGGGGGAGGGTGAACATTGTCAGTGCATGTTCTCCTAAACAGATACTTGGATATTGATGAAATGTAACACAATTGTAGTATACCAACTGAAGATGTGCATGAAGTTAAATAGTTTCTGTCTGAAATTTGAACTGGTGATAATTGGCCTTTGAATATTTTCTGGAAAAAGGGGGAGGTATATCATTGTGTCCATACTTGTATTGTGTCCACATTTGTACTGTGTCCGTAACTGTACTGTGTGCACACTTACTTAAATTTACACTTGCTATATTGATTCAGGGTTCAGTTAGCGGGGGTATAACTGGCTGCCACAGCTCTAGTTTTATTTGTTTTTGTTTAATTTGTTATTTTTGTTTTAGCAATTTGATTAGTATTTGGTTGTGTTCATTTCTCTTATTCGTTGTACAGTTTGTATAGATATATCATGTTATTTATTTTCAGACGGACAAAATGAGTAACATTGCCCTGATTGGCTGCAGTTTGGCTTCCGGTATCCTCATATTTATAGCCCTGGTGACCCCGGGATGGTTTGGATTTGATATGAAAACTTCAGATACTGAAGTTTCTGTAAGTATTACATTTTTTCCTGATTTTTTTAGGATGATCGTCAGTCATATTTTGGTATTTTTAACAGAATTCGGAATCCTCTGGTTTTACCTATGTGAAAGCTTTATAATTATTTGCCGTTGGACCCACTATTCTCTTCAGCTTATACTGCTCAATATGTATTCTGACACAATTTCATTGAAATCCTTTTGAATTTACATATTCATTCATGGCAAAACCTTCCTTATGCTAAGCCTATGAAAAATTCAGAGGAGTTCAGTTTCACGCCAGAATCTCAAAAGCTAGATTAGGACCAATCAATGCTTTTGCTTGAAATCATGCGGTCAAATCAAGAAATGTGTCGAACGCCGAGTTGGTGTGTTCAAGGTGTAGAGGCATTAACACCTTACCCTGCATTTGCAACTTGGAACATTCGGGCATCTGCGACCATGTGAGTAATTCATTTGCAGGACGTATATGTTAGGAAACATATCATTTTGACTAATTGCTTGTTTTACTTTTACACATTTAAACATTAAGCGGAAGATTGCATTTACTTTATTTCTGAAATTCAGAAAAAATATCACATAATCTTCAAAATCGTAACGTCAAATGTACATGTATGCCTGAATATGTTTCATTACAGAGAGTGTGCATTGCATCTCTTTCCTCTTTAGACATCAAGATTATTTTATTATCACATTTTATTTCAAGGTATGTGCATGTCAATCTAATTAAAATTAGATCTACCAATTGTTCCCTAGAGTCACTGCAACATTCCATTTTCAGTTCTGTGGCCTTTGACATAAACCAATCAGAATCCAGTCTTCATGTCTTTGAGGACATTAAGCTTTATGATAAAAGCCAAGGATTTCGAATGAGAAAGTATATTTGGGTGTTGTTAGATCTTCCATGTAGGGAGCAATTCGAGATCTTATTTTATATATTTTTTTTTCTTTTAGATATCTATGAACATGTTTTACTGCAGAGTTTGCGCAAAAAATGGTGAAAATGGGGGATGTGTGACAATTTCAGTGGCAAAAGCTGTTGATAACAGCCAGTTTACCATGGGAGGTATGTAGGAAATGGTCACAATTAATTTTTCTCCTTTGATTTATAGTCAGGAAAAAATGTTTACACCAAAAAAGGAAAAATCGCACACAAAGTTAAAAAAAAATTCTTGTCATTTACACGAAATTTTCCGATTGGAGTAGAATATGATGAAAAAATCTCGAATGTATGATATATGACATTTCATTTGTGACGGCTTAACATATCACACATATTACATATAACAAATATACTCTCGAGCCCATTTGAACTGTTTGAAATCACTCTTTGGTGGTCTATGGCTTTGTTATTTAGCTTTGATTAAATAATTCCATTTTTAGCTCACCTGACCCAAAGGGTCAGTCTCTTGGCGTCCGTCGTACGTCGTCCTGCGTCCGTCCGTCCGTCCGTCAAACTCTCATATTTTCATCTTCTCCTCTGAAACCATTGAAGCAAATTCAACCAAACTTTACAGGAATTATGTACTAATAGCCCTTAACAAAGATTCCTCATTTCGTTCCGATCCGACAAAAAACATGGCCGCCAGCACGGAACATGGTTTAACATTGGACCCTATGGGAAAAAAACACATTTTCATCTTCTGCTCTGAAACAGCTAATAAAAATTTAACCAAACTTTACAGGAATGACGTATTGAGGTGCTTTACAAAGATAGCTATTTCTTTCCGATCCGATTAACGACATGGCCGCCAGTTCGGAACTTAGGTTTAACATTGGACCCTATGGGAAAAATCACATTTTCATTTTCTGCTCTGAAACAGCTGTACTTAAGGTCCTTAACAAAGATTGCTCATTTTGTTCCAATCCGACGAAAAACACGACCGCCAGCACGGAACATGGTTTAACATTGGACCCTACGGGAAAATCTCATTTTCACCTTCTCCTCTGAAACCATTGAAGCAACTTCAACCAAATTTTTTTCAGAAATAATGTATGGGATGTTCTTTACAAAGATTGCTCATTTCATTCCAATCCGATAAAAAACATGGCTGCCAGCGCGGAACTTAGGTTCAACATTGGACCCTATGGGAATGATCACATATTCATCTTTTGCTCTGAAACGGCTGAAGCAAATTCAACCAAACTTTACAGGAATGATGTACTAAAAGTCCTTAACAAAGATTGCTCATTTTCTATTGATCAGACAAAAAACATGGCCGCCGGCACAGAACATGGTTTAGCATTGGACCCTATGGGGAAAATCATATTCTCTGAAACCACTGAAGCAAATTCAACCAAACTTTACAGGAATGATGTTCTAAAGGTCCTTAACAAAGATTGCTCATTTTGTTCCAATCATTGAAAAAAAAACATGGCCGCCAGCACGGAACATAGTTTAATATTGGACTCTATTGGAAAATCCTTTTTTCATCTTCTCTTCTGAAACCACTGAAGCATTGAATTCAACCAAACTTTACAGGAATGATGTACTAAAGGTCCTTAACAGGATAACTCATTTCGCTCCAATCGAATAAAAAACATGGCCCCAAGCAGGGAACATAATTAAACATTGGACCCTATGGGAAAATCACATATTTTCATGTTCTCCTCTGAAACCACTGAAGCAAATTCAAACCAAACTTTACAGGAATGATGTACTAAAAGTCCTTTCCAGAGATTGCATATTTCATTCAGATCTGATATAAAACATGGTAGCCAACACGGAACTTAGGTTTAACATTGGACCCTATTGGAAATTCACATTTTCATGTGCTCCTCTGAAAGGACTGAAGCAAATTCAACCAAACTGTACAGGAATTATGTACTAAAGGTCCTTTACAAAGATATCCGATTTTATTTCAATCCGACAAAAAACATGACTGCCAGCGTGAAACTTAGGTTTAACATTGAAACTTATGCCAAAAATCTCATTTTCATCTTCTCCTCTGAAATCACTGAAGCAAATTCAACAAAACTTAAGAGGAATTATGTACTAAAGGTCCTTAACAGAGATTGCTCATTTTATTAAGATCTGATAAAAACATGGCAGCCAGCACGAAACTTAGGTTTGATATTGGACCCTATTGGAAATTCACTTTCATGTGCTCCTCTAAAAGGACTGAAGCAAATTCAACCAAACTGTACAGGAACGATGCACTGAAGGTCCTTTACAAAGATATCTGATTTTATTTCAATCCGAAAAAAACATGGCCGCCAGCGCGGAACTTAGGTTTAACATTGGACCCTATTGGAAAAGCCGAATTTTAATCTTCTCCTCTGAAACTGCTGGAGCAAATTCAACCAAACTCTACAGGAATGATGTACGGAAGGTACTTTACAAAATTTACCCATTTCATATCGATGCGACAAAAACATGGCCTCCAGTGCAGAATATAGTTTAACGTCGTAGCCCGGTACGTGAAAACCATACTTTTCATTATCTACAGAATATCTGAAACTAAACAAATTTAATTAAACTGTGTTGGAATGATGTATTGAAGATCCTTTGCAAAGAATACTCATTTCAATAGGTCAGACAAAAACACGTGTGCCAATGGAGAACATAGCTTAACATTAGACAGCTTAACATTAGACCTCATTGGTAAAAAAAAACATCTTGTTTGGTCATGTATCATGTGTATGGCATAGAAGCATTTTGTCAGGTGAGCGATACAGGCTCAGTCTCTGAGCCTCTAGTTACATTTACTATTCAACTAGTTATAATCTCGCCATCATGGCAAAAAAATCCCTACGGAGGCTCATTCAGGTACGTTCTAGTTTTGAATTTTTGCAACAATTGCAAGTCTTACATAAAAAATCTAATCCTGCTTTACGCTTACACCCAAACTGTACGTTAATGCAAGGTAGACGGAATTGTCTCCCTTTCGACGCACTACTTTTATGATTGATATATTTACAACTTATGTCTTTCCAGTGCAGGTCAATTCAGAGTATATCTAAAGGATGCTCGCGGTCACGTTTTGGTATTTCTGTAAGATTTTCGGACTTCTCTGGTTTTATCCATTCAAAAGAATTTTAAATTTTTGCCCACGAACCCGCATAATTTTATACATATTTAACAGCATTCTGACAATGTTTCATCATTCATGGATAAACATTGCTTATGTTGAACATATAAAAAATTCAGAGGCTTTCAGTTTCCCGCCAAATCTTTAATCATTTATATCTCAAAAACGACATCAGCATCCTATGAATTTTTTTCTCTGAAACTACTTCTTTTTTAATTTTCTTTTTTAATTTTCTAACATAAAATAACATTTATCTGAAATCCTATCTATTTTAAAATTGACCAGCAAATATCCTTATGTCCATTAAACGAAAGATGTTTAAATATATAGTAAGGTGAAATTAAATAAATTGACACCATAAATGGAAAGAGCATTAGAAAAGGAATAATTTCGGCTATAAATATAGATAGGTTATAAACTTCGTTTTTTCACATTTTAAAAAATGGCGGGATAATGCTCTCTTGGATTTTTACCTTGGTATAACAAGGAGTCATTACTATTTTTTTTACATGGAAAGAAAATCTACATTATAATGAAATATTGCTTAAAGTCCTTAAATGAGCTACTGAAGCCTTTGATTACTAGAAAATTGGGTGTAATGGGACAAAAAATAATAAAAAGTAATAATGGATGAAATCTGAGAAATCCGAATGGCTTTTATGAATTTCAAAAACTTCACCTTACTACATCCTTAAAAGATGATAGAAAACAGTAACCAATAAGATTTTAATTAGGGAAAGATACTCCTTAGTTTAAGGAGTTACAGTCATAAATTATGTGATCTTGCAACGTAAAATACCGGTTTGCCACAATTCATAAAGCTTCAAAGTCTATTAAGTTTTTTTTATATAAAATATAATATTCGAGTACCTTCTATATTCTAGAGACTGACAGGTACACAGCATTAATGATGGAAGCAATTTTCGCTCTGATCTGTATCGTTATTGGAGTTATTTGTACCGTTATTTATGGAGTTACTCTGAGCAGAAGAGGTGACGACACCGTCGGGAATTCAGCCAATTGTTTGGGAATCACAGGACTGGTTTTTAGAATTATCGCAGGTAAGTTCATTAATACATTAATGAAAAAAAAACAACCCGATCACGTGTTAAAATGACAATAAACCACGTCTTCAATGTTTTTTTGTCTTAGCAAACAAGGGACAAACCGTGCCTCTATCTGGACCAGACTCAAGCTAGCGACCAATAAGCCAGCGACAGAAAAGGTGGTATGAATAAAAACCGAAAAATAAAAGGAGACATGAACGTACTAAAAATCTAGACTAGGTGACCAATATGAAAAAAGTGTCGGGATCGCAATCTGATAATAATTAATTTTATTTGCACAAATAAACCCTAACGGGTTAAAGCAAAATATAAACAATACAATGACATACAATTATATGGGTTTCGTCTGGCGATGATTAGGAAAGTCCTATATACAATCAAAATTATTTTATAATCAGGACAATATTGTCTTGCTTTGTTTCAATTGTTTGTTTATATTGTAGTGTGTACGTATGCTTCAGTAGCATAATCTAGGAACACTGTCCGCATGCTCACAGATATTTACGGAATTGGAAACCACCATTGTGTATGACACATCGATCGAAGAATAAATACTACACGAGGATGATTAATGCATTTTCGTTTTTAGTAAAATGCGATACATCTCTTGACCATTGTTACACCAATAAAAATTCTCGAACTGCCTCTCAACATTCTTCATTCTATTAAATTCTCAAAAATATTAAAGATCATAATATCACATACGTTTGTATTATCAAATTTTACCAACTAAAGTTGTGTGTTTTAGAAATAATATATTTCTGTTTTCTCTTTAAGGCATCTGTGGAGGAATTTTGTGTATTGAGTTCATGATTGCTCATCTGGACTTTGATGTCAGCACCGCTGGAACAAACCTGGCATCTGAGGGGTTGGAGAAGTACGTGCCATACTCGCTGATTCTGATGTGTATTGGTTTGATCGTCGAGTTCATTGCAATCGTTGTTCACATTGTAGCACAACGGAACAATTACAAAACGTCCAACATCAACGGAATTGTTCTCAGTCCAGCTGTCAATGCTCCAAGCCAGGTTGTTATTCAGCACTCCACCGTATCATCAAATCCTTATGTCAGATTTGCCTGAACAACGCTTTGTTATTTGTACAAAACTTTGTTTGTTTTCAAGGATACTTTCGTCATTTTGACTCGAGTGAAAATATTCATAATCTGTGCTTTGGACTTTAAATCTGTGCTTTGGACTTTAACCTTATGTCATCTTCATGAAATTCCAGGATTTGGTTTTGTTTTTTCAACGATATTTACCAAAATGTTATGATCCTCGCAAGACAATTTTAAATCAGAATAAGTACTAATTTTCCTTCCCCTGAAAACTGACAATAATTTATAAATTACGAATATTTTGTTTTGAACACTCATTTAATGCTTTGGTGGTTTTAGCCTCCACTCTCAGTTGTAGGTAAAATTGTATCTGCAACAGTTAAACCCCCAAACTCTAAAGACATAGCCATAGCGATACATATATAATTACATTCATCCTGCTTCCTATGGAAATCCCCATATTTGATTGGTTACGAGTACTTCCGATCATTTCCGTCACTGTGTTTTATCAGTAAGGAAAACTACACCAGCACGCAACTCCTTTACAACAAAGACGGCGGAATAATCTAGAAAAGGAAATGGTGTATCATCCACGATTTTCATTGAGTTATCTTGCGTGAACACTTGCACTCCATTTAGGGGATGTAATTATAAGTATTAAATGCAATTTTTTTATAGTTTTAGATTTCAAGATTTCAAGATTTTATTCATAAACTCAGGCACATAACATGTGCAACATAAGTACAACATGTGATTCTTTTACATATCATATATAACACAAAAATATAAATATAAAGTTTTATTGTCTTGTAAAAGCGTCGACCGTAGAACATATTTTTTACTGCGCTAGCGCGCTTTATTCAGAATGTGCCACGGTCAACGCTTTTACACTCAAATAAAACTACAAAATATTGCGTTAAATTCTCAAATTAAAGTTTTAAACTGATAAAGTTCCGAATCGTGAGAATATATATTTTTTTGCTTCCGAAACGTATTTTTGATACCTCTTTAAAGGTAAATGTAGTGGTGAACTCTCAAAACATTCGGTATATCAGAAACTAATTGAAGGTAAACAGTTTATATCTCAAATAAATTAAGGGGTTCCCAACCAGGTACCAGGGATGTTCGTCTCACCAAATAGAAATACAGAAGTTTAGGTTTAACACCCATTGTCTAGAATTCAGCAAATGATAAAAGTTTTTGAAAATTTAATGTAAAATATTGAACTGAATACATACCCCTTAGTATTATTTTAGCCATATATATACAAAATGTACTTAGATTTCCTGTTTGTTTATTCGTGGTATACTTAGATCATTTCGTGTACATATTCAATTTTTCTGCGTAGTGCAAATACTTCTCCATTAACCTGTCTGTACAATTGTAATATTAAGAATACTTGTAATTTAGTCGTTTTTCTTCGGTCTTCTGAACTTCAAATCCATGTTAATTTACCACATGTTTTACATAATAGTCTCTGTGTATTTTATAACATTCTTGTTTGTTACAGTATATTTTATCTAATAGAATTTCCACACATATACACATGCATTTCAAAATTTCTTGTTTTTGACAACCATCCACGGGGGGGGGAGGGGGGTCACTTCAGGTGGAATTGGGTACAGGCCTGCAGCTGGCATTTTGAAAATACCCCCTTTCATATAGTTCCCCAAACAAAATATTGACCCATTCATGTAGTAAATTTCAAAAATAAGCAACCCAACTGTATAATAAAAATGTGTAATTGGAGTCAGAAAACCATTAATTTCTAAGCAGGAATGCTCTTTAACATCAAATAATGATAAATACTTGATTAATTACAGCAACCAGTAGAGAATCTGGCCATTTTGGGTTAATTTACGACACATTTATATACATGATGTCAAAAATTACTTCCCATTCATATAGTTGACAACTGCAAAAAACAGGCCCATTCCAGCGGCACGTCTGTACATACCTCTATATAGGAAGTGACCCCCCGTGCAATCATCATAAAAATGCTTTATCGTAAAGATTTATTTTCTTACAAAACACATACGAGTCGGGCAAAGTGAAACCAACAATAAGATTTTGACCAACCGTACCAAATATATAAATTTGATTGCACACACAAATGGAACACAGCCTCAACGCGTTTTTATTAATTTATTTATTTATATATTTATTATTAATTTTTTAGCAGTAATACGATAACGGAATGGCCATAAATGTTAATTTCAACAGAAGCCACTGATGATCACTTAATTATCCACTTTGAAACTTTATTCCGGGCAGGGAGAACACAAAGAAAAACAATCCAATAAAATGTTTTAGATATGGCTATTTCGACAACTTATGTGTTTCCAATGCAGATTAAATCAGTAAAGTAGGAACTCTGTGACTGAAATATGACTTTTTTGTGTAAAAACTAATAGAAAACAAATTACCAATGGGCTCTAAATAGAAACAAGAGCTGTCGCCGAATGGCAACCCAATATACCCCCCCCCCGCTCATCGAACCCTGAATCAATATAGTAAGTGCAAATTTGACACAATACAGGTGTGGACACAGTACAAGTGTGGACACAATATAAGTATGGACACAATTATATAATCTTCAAGAAACAACTTTCATAAGGGTTCCAATGTAATACTCTGTCGAAATCAGACAAGTATAAAGTTCACTTTTTTTAGTTTATTTAATATTTTACACAAAAATCATAACATTAGAGAAATTTCATTACAACACTTTGAAAACAATTTTTCAACAGGATTAGAATGAAAAAAGTGTGTCTTTCAAACAGTTTGATTTCACAATATCTACATTTTAAAATATTTCTTTGAAAAAAAAGATTATTGCAGAAGGAATCAACAAAAGTCAAAGTCAAATGATCTCCCCTTCCTGGTTTTGTACAATGATTACATTCCTTCATGCACTTCTCCATATAGTGTCCTTCCTTTGTCCAAAGTTTCATTAAAATCCTTCAAGTGATTTAAGAGGAGATGCGCTTACCAGGTTTATACCCATACAGAGAGAATCAACGAAAAGTCAAAGTCAAATTATCTCCCCTTCCTTGATTCCGAGAATAATTATATTCCTTTTCCTTCATGCACATCTCCATACAGTGTCCTTCCTTTGTGTAAAGTTTCACCAAAATCCTTTCAGTGGTTTAAGAGGAGTTGTGCTTACGAGGTTCCCCATACATAGAAAATCAACGAAAAGTCAAAGTCGAATTATCTCCCCTTCCTGGTTTCCGACAATAATTATATTCCTTCATGCTCATCTCCATACAGTGTGCTTCCTTTGTGTAAAGTTTCATCAAAATTCTTCCAGTGGTTTAAGAGGAGTTGTGCTTACGAGGCTCCCCATACATAGAGAATCCACGAAAAGTTCAAGTCAAATTATCTCCCCTTCCTGGTTTCCGACAATAATTATATTCCCTCATGCACATCTGCATATAGTGTTCGTCCTTTGTGTAAAGTTTCACCAAAATCCTTCAAGCGGTTTAAGAGGAGTTGCGCTTACGAGGTAACCCATACACAGGGAATCAACGAAAAGTCAAAGTCCAATTATCTCCCCTTCCTGGTTTCCGACAATAATTTTAGTCCTTCATGCACATCTGGAGATAGTGTTCTTCCATTGTGTAAAGTTTCATCAATATCCTTCAAGTGGTTTAAGAGGAGTTGCGCTTACAAGGTAACCCATACATAGGGAACCAATGAAAAGTCAAAGTCGAATTATCTCCCCTTCCTGGTTTCCGACAATAATTATATACCTTCATGCACATCTCCATATAGTGTCCCTCCTTTGTGTAACGTTTCATCAAAATCCTTCAAGTGGTTTAAGAGGAGTTGCGCTTACGAGAAATGTGGACAGACGGACGGACAGACAGACAGGGTGATTCCTATATACCCCCAAAACTTTGTTTGTGGGGGGTATTAAGACAAAATCAGTCAAGGGTAGACCTATGATACGGTGGCGGGGATTTCTTTTTTTCATTCTACCATAGGAGACGACCAATTGATTTTCAGGGGAGGTCTTGGGCGATTTTGCCTAGAAATTTATTTATTTTCATGAAAATCTCGAACAAAGTTATTTATTTTCACCAATGTCATTTGAGATTATTTATTTTCGTTTGCAGCAAAAGATTTATTCTTCAAATCAAAATGAAATTACTTATTACAAATTCGTGACGTTTCTAGCAAGTTTTCAAGCAGCAGGGTATTTGCCTAAAAATATGTTCATTTTAACTCTCTTTCGGGGTATTTGCTAAACAAAATTGCCCTTTTCAACCCTTCATTGAGACGTACGCTTGTAAAATGTTGAAAAAAGGACATCATATGTGCGCTTTACATAATTATATAAAAGTCATTCGGTAGAATTGGGAGTGGATAACCATCGAGTTCGAGATAGAGTTCGAGTTGAAGTTCGAGTTACAGTTCGAGTTAAAGTTCGAGTTCGAGTTACAGTTCGAGTTAAAGTTCGAGTTACAGTTCGAGTTAAAAGTCGAGTTAAATTTAACTCAATTTTTTTTTATTTTCTAGTACCATCTATCGAGTTACGTTTCGAGTTAGAGTTAAAATTCGAGTTAAAGTTCGAGTTAGAGTAAAATTCGAGTAAAAGTTTGAGTTAATAATATTATTAAGTAATATTATGATTAGCTACGATATTCTTGCACTTCTAACATGCAATCTAAAATGAAAAGATAGTTCAATCTAAACTTGATTTACTGAAGTCCTTGCAAACTTCTCAAGTTGTCAAAGTGATATCAAACTCAAGTTTTTTTTTATACTTTCATACCCAAACATGAAAATTAGTTTCACGGACTACGAAAAAACATATTTTTTTTTCTTCAATTCAAAGACTTTCGAAGTAAAACAATGGCCAAGAGCTGACATCCCGAGATCTTGTTTCAATTAAAATCTACATCGAACATCCCAAGAACACTGCGTTTTAAGCAACTTGAAGACTCTAACAGGAAAATAACTTTGTGCAAGATACCCAAGTTTGTCCAATATAAAAATTAGAGGCCAAGAGACTGAACCTGTATCTCTCACTTTGGTTATAGCTGACATCATGAGATAGTCCAAATCACCCAATAATAAATGACCTCCTTTTCAAGTATGTGAATAGACCTTGATGTTATTTGCTTTAAATTTTAACTATATTTCCTGATGGCAACAATTTTGGATATGGTGAAGACTTACAGGTCACCTTTTTGAGTCCTTTTTGAAGGGTGGCAACTAAGGTAATAAGTTTGGTTCCAAATGGCCTAATAGTTTCAAAGAAGAAAAAAAACAACTTTCAACATGTTTATCCATAAGGTCAAATATTAAACTAAGTTCCCAACTGTTGGCAATCAGACTTGTCAGACATTTTTTAAAGTTAAGTTAGGGACCAAGGAATATTGTGAATAAATTTGATTCAATTGGCATTGTTTTTTCAGAGGAGAAGATCTTTGAATGCTTTCCCTCATGGCGTAATGTTAAACTACGCTCCCCGATGGCGACCATATTTAATGTGATACAGACTTGCCGAACATTTTTTCAAAGGGGAAAATTTAAGACAATTGCCAAGTAGTTTTTGAGCGTGAATCCTTAATACAACGTTTTTCCAAAAGGGTTAAATGTTACACAAAGTTCCCCGCTGGCAAGCATCTTGGATGAGATCAGACAACTTGATCATGTGCATTAAAATGTTGTCCTTGATATGCTGAACATGTTTGCAATTTAATTTTGACCTCTATTTCAAATTGTTTTTGAAATAAAAGACAAAAGATTTAAAATTCCGGAAAAATTTGACTAATAAAAGGCCATTACTTCTATATGGGCATTTGGAATTTACTCCTATATGGGCACTTGGAATTGCTTCAAAATATTCATGTTGGTAGATCTTGAAATGCTGATCATTTATGCAATAATACTTTTACCTTATTTGTTTTGTTTTTGATAGAAAATTAAATAAAAAACATCAAAATTTTGAACATTTTACGGAACAAGTGCAATAACTCTATGGATCATCAAATATTCTTTAAGATTGGAGATGGGTAGATCTTAACATCCCGATCATTTTTTTCCACATGCCAGATGAAATCTGCACTGGTTTTGATTTTTTTTTGGGGGGGGGGGCATTTTTAGCAATGGCGACCATGTTGTTTGAAACACAATTATTAGAAGCCATCCTATAGTGTTGATTCGAGCCAAGTTTGCTTTTATTTGGCCGAGTTGTTTCAAAGGAGAAGATTTTTGAAAAAAAAGTTTACGCCGGACGGACAGACAGACGGACGCCAAGTTACAGCAGAAGTTTCACCATTGCTATAGCCAGATGAGCTAAAAATGGGCAGTCTTTTGTGAATGACATTCCATAAACCATTCCAGTAAACTGTAGATAAATTTGCTTAAATTCTTTCAGAACTGATAATTACAATTTTCCCAAACAGGGTTCAATGTTAAACTATAGGTCCTGGTCAGCCATTTTTTTTATTGGATCGGAATTTTTGTAGAGTCACTCTTGTATAAAATTTGACCAAAAAAAAAAATAATGGAAGAATTCGAAAGAGACCTTTTTTCCAAATTTTGACTGATTCTCAAGGAAATTAAAATACCTATGAAAAGTAAATCACAACGATGGACGAAAACACCATGCCTAAATCACGTACCAACACAAAACAAAAATTGGGCACCACGACTCCGAAATTATCCAATATACGTGTATAATATTCCGTTGTTTCAAATGGTTCAATTATAAATGTGATTTCCCTGGCAACCATCTTCAGGGCCTTAAGCTGCTTAGCCAAAAATTAGGAAACGACTGGAGAACGTCGTTAGAACTGCAGTAAGTCTAACGCATGTATGATTCGGAGATCCTTGGTGATCCTTGATTACATTCAATGAAATTCAGGTAAAACTGTTCAAAATAACCGATACATCAAAACAAATTTAATATAAACCCGATAGAACTGGGCGCATTACTTTTCCGCAAAATTTTCAAATGTTAATTATTACGTTTCCGCAAATTAAAAGTTTACGTTTCCGCAAATTTTATGCATTACGTTTCCGAAAATTTACCTGGTTATTCAGGTAGCTTTCATTACAATTTCAATATGATTTATAATGATTAAATAAAATTGAAAAAAATATGATCGTCAGCTTTGTGCATGAATGTACTAGGTGGATCCACATTATTGGGATTAGCTTGAATAAGACTTCACTGATAAATCCAGTTAAGATTTTAAACATGTTTACCTCAGAATTTGAAATACAAATGTGAACATCATGAGCAGATATGTTCTCTTTTTAACCCACAAAAAATAAACTTCTGAAAAAAGTTTTTAAAAATATCAATACAACAAATACTTGTTAGCTATGATAGTACGTGTTTCTTTTTAAAATTGTATGTAATACTTTTGTACAAAATATATAGTGCGAATGTCACTAGTTAAAAAAAAAGAAAAAAAAGTTGAACGTTAAAAAATTAATGGGATCATGTAACGGTCGTCTTTATTATTTTTTTACTTGTATAAACTTAAAATTGTGAATATAAAGTCGCAAAATATTTTACAAATGTGAGATATCTCTTTTGCGGAAACGAAATTTTTTTCCGGAAAAGTAATATATATTTTTTGCGGAAAGGTAAGTTATTTTTTCCTGAAATTATATTTTTTTTCGGAAACGTAATGCCAATTTGCGGAAATGTAAAATGCCGATAGAACTTATACATGAAATATGAAAATGACACGTAAGGAAAAACAATTTTTTTGCAAATAAAAAAAAGATGAATTTTGTAATTATTACGATCCATGTTAACGTTTCTAAGGAGAACAGTAACATTCATCGGAACTTTTTTTCTCCATATTTCATGAAAAAGGTTCGACTCTCACCGAGGAAATGATTTTTTTTTGGCTGATTTTTAAACATGCATATATACACATTTGATCCTGGAAAGTAGTGAAAGTGGTTCTACGACTTGTTCATGTTGATTCTTGTTGGGCTACGCAACCCTTTCACCAAGACCCACTTTTAATTGTGATTTTTTACCAACCAAACTCAATTTTAGTGGTTGAAGTAATAATTTATTAAAATAAATATATTGAAATATATCAAAATGTCAACAAGACGAGTACGGCCCTACAGCGCCGTACTTTTTGATTTCGTTCGGCTGCACCTCGTGATAAAAATATGATATGCTAATATTTCTATTAAACTGAAAAAAAAAAATTGATTGTATTATTTTTCTTACTCATGAAGTTTTCTAACAAGTATCAAAGTGAATCTTTTCTCTGGAAAACGCATGAAATTGTGCGTCTGATCCTTGTCAAAATTTGACAAACGTATTTTTTTAAGTATTCCTCGATTTGTCCGTAACTCGACATTCAACTCGATAGTTGACATTATAATCCATTTTTTCGAGTTGACTCGAATATTAACTCGAACTCGAATGATAACTCGAATTGTAACTCGAATTTTAACTCGAACTGTAACTCGAACTTTAACTCTAACTCGAACTTTAACTCTAACTCGAACCACACCCGGTAGAATTAAACTGCTATATCGGGGAATTTGCGAAAAATACAAGTCTCGCGAGAATGCAATTTCCCTCGCCCGTTGGGCTGGGGAAATATAAAATCTCTCAACTGGTATTTTTCTCAAATTCCCCTCCCAAAGATTATATATCATCTTTTCAGAATACTGCACTTAATATTGATAATGTTTGGAATAACTCATTTAAAAGAGGCACCAAAATCTGCCGGTACATGGTGTTTCATTTCTACCTTCAAATGCACAAGAGTTCCTTTCTTGAGTGAAATTATCACTAGTGTCGGGATATATTGACAATCCAAGTAACACTCTACTATAACACATCGAAAAGAGAATTATATAACAAAGTCCGAGAAACGGCATATATATGTCTTCGATATCATACAGATTTGTCACTCTAAAGGCCGAATTTACAAGTCCGATAAAGAGACGATGCTCTCAGAAAAATTATAACAATTGTTCAAAATTGCGGACAATTTGATTACATATATTTATAGGAAGATGGGATTCCCGATTCGAAAAAAATCTATTCTATTTTTTAATTGAAATAGTTGTTAATGCAACTACGTTTTTCAGGTTCATTAAACGAGAAACAATACGATGTATTAGAAACACTAATAATAAAGTTCAATGTTAATTTAATTAAACAAGGCCACTTAGAATGTGAAATTAATCGAGGCCACTTAGAATGTGAAATTGATCGAATTATGTCTGATATATTAGTTCAAGACAGGTGAATCTTTCTTACGCAACCGCCAATGTACAATTTTTTAAGAACGATGTTTTGAAACATAGACATCTAATACAGACTTTGATAAGAAAATTATATCATTCCGTATATAAAAGAACGAATTTTTTTTTTGACACCAGCTAGAGTCAAATGATAAAGACATATTCTTTTAAAGGTAGGGGACCCCTGAAGAGAGCAGACCTAGATAAACTTTTAATTCCGACTACAAAAACAAATATAATAAATCCTAGAAATCGTTACAAAGCTGGCGAAACACCATGAATTAGTGTAGGGTTTACAGAAAAATCGAGATACGTGGAAGCTTCGTGCTTTTTTATACAAAAAAGGCGCAAGGTGACATTCCAAAGATTGTAAACAACCTTCCTGTCAAATCTCATTCAATTCTGAGCACTTATGATTTTCCCGCCTTGTTCCGTTCCTTTTGCAACGGTTGCCAATTTGAAGTCTTGAAGAACAGAGGTCAATTCTACAAACATATGGCAATATTCCTGTAAAGTTTTATCTCATTCTGAGCACTTTAATTTTACCGCCCCTTTTATCCTTCCTAAGGCAACGGTCGCCATTTTGAAGTCTTTAAGACCGGAACCCAAGTCTACACATGTTAGGCAACCTTCATTCCAAAAATTTCATCCAATTCTGAGCACGATAATTTTTCCCGTCTTTTTAAACCCTTTCCATGGCCTTAGTCGTCATTTTGAAGACTTAGAGACTGGAACTCAATTCTACAGGTGTTAGGTAACCTTCCTATAAAATTTTATCAAATTCTGAGCACTCTGATTTTCCTGCCTGTTTTTCTCTTTCAATGGCAACAGCGGCCATTTTGAAGATTCCAAGACAAAAAAGTCCTAAGGCAATGGTATCTATTATTCCATGCAGTTTCATAAAGATTGGATCAGTGGTGTCCGAGAAACGGGTTTGACAAACGTTTGGCGGAAAACGGAATGACTAGATGACTAGATTATAGCCGATGTCACCCCTGACACCCATTTCGATATTCCACCTTATTTTCAGCCTAAAAATCTACCTAGAAATCAATTTTCGTTGAAATCAGACAATGTTGAAATTTTGACGTATTTCGACGACCATCTTGGAAATGGCGGCCATTTTGAACATTTCAAATGCATTGTGAAAAACTACAGATGGTAATTCAACTTTGTGCAAAGTTTCAATATGTTCCATCCAGCTATTTCAAAATAATCGCTCGGACAAAAATTATTGGAAGAAGAAAGACAACTAGATTTGCAATTGCAGTAGCTGATGTCGCCCCTGGCAGTCAATTCGATGATTCCATCATGTTCCAAGCGTCAAAATCTAACAAGAAATCAATTTTCGTTGAAATCCGACATAGTTGAAATTTTGACGTATTTTAGCGACCATTTTGGAAATGGCGGCCATTATGAAAATAAAATAATTAAAACGCACATCTTCATATTATTATGGTGATCCAACTTTGTGTCAAGTTTCATGAACTTCTGATCATTCATCACTGAGTAATAGACTGGACAACTTTTGGCTCTAAAATAAAGAAAGAAAAAAAATAATAAGAAGAAGAAACGGAGGAAAAACAATTTGGCGTCCCGACTTCTAATTTTCCCACCTCTTGTCGATTTCCATCGCAACGGCCACCATTTTGAATTTTTTTGCCACAAAATAAGTCCTACACCACATATACAAGCTTTCTGTAAAATTTCATCCAATTTGGAGCACCTCTAATGTTCCCGCCTTTTTCGCTCTTAGTAGCAACGGTCGCCATTTCGAAGTCTTTGAGACAAGAGACCCATTTTGTAATATTTCATCACATTCTGAGGACTTTGATTTTCACCGCCATTTGGTCTGTTTCTTTGGCAACTGTTGCCATCTTAAAGTCTTGGAGACCAGAAACCGATTCTACACATATTCGACAACTTTGCCATTGAATTTCATCCAATTCTGATCACTTTTATTTTCCCGCCTTTTTTTTGCCATTTTCATGGCAACTGCCGCCATTTTGAGGTCTTGGAGACCAGAAACTAATTCTACAACTGATGAGCAACCTTCCTGTAAAATTTATCAAAATTAAAATACGAACACTTTTATTTTTCCTACCTTTTTACCGTTTCCTTGGCAACAGTCATCATTTTGAAAATTCTGAATAGTACAATTTACAAAGTTTTCGATATTGTTTTACCTTCCCAGTAAGTTTCAAAACCCTAACTCATACCATCTGTTAGAATTAGCTAGACAAAAATGGGATGGTTTTTCCGCTTTTTAGCACACCTGGCTATTCCAGGGTGATCTTTTTCCATCACTTGGAGTCCGTCGTCCGTCCGTCGTAAACTTTTCATTCAAACATCTTCTCCTCTGAAACCGCTAGGTCAATAGACCATATCCAAGTTTTGGTATTCAGATTCACCAGTTGTTTTTTGTCCGCCCAATGCATATACGTCACAAACATGTCCGCCCCATGTGACCAACTTCAGGACGTTTGAGGCTCTGTGACGTGACGTTTTCTATACTGTGACGTATAGGGTCATTAAGTCTCGTCATGTGACACCGAGAATTTACGATAAAATTGAAATTTGAAAACGTTTCCCGCCAAAACATGACGTTTTTAGATTATGACGTTTAATTTTTTTTTTTTGATACGTCATATATAATCGTGCAGAATGCAACTTCCGGGTACAAAAATGTACCCGGAGGTTTTAAAATGAGACGAGACTTACAGACCCTATTGAAAAATAGTCTTGTAAATCCTGATACCAAATGTCGGATATGGTCTATTGGAACCACACTTGGTCGCAATAGTCCTTAGGTGGTCCCCTTTAAAAATGTGTCCGACAAGTCCGCATGCCATTCAAAATGGCCGCCAGTTTAGATCTTTGTCGAAAATTTGGCCCTATATTGAAAGATCTCCTTTGAACTACTGGACCAATTGGAACCAAACTTGGTCCAATGGACCTTAGTTGGCCCTAATTAAAAATGAGTCTGGCAATTCCGTATCATATCAAAGATGGCCGCCAGCGGAAAATGATTTAAACAGTTGACCCTATGGGAAAAATTCTTTTTTTCCTCTGAAACTACTGGCTCAATTGGAACCAAACTTGGTCATAGTAGTCCTTGGGTGGTCCCCTTTAAAAATATGTCCGGAAAGTCTACACGCCATTAAAGATGGTCGCCAGTTTGGATCTTTGTCAAAAATTGGACCTTATATTCAAAGATCTTTTCTTCTGAAACTGTCTGGCCAATTGGAACCAAAATTAGTCACAATGGTCCTTAGGTGGCATGTTTTAAAAAATTTGTCTGGCAAGTCCGTATCATATCCAAGATGCCAAGATGGCCGCCAGCGGGGAACGTGGTTTTAACACTGAACCCTATGGGAATGCTTCAAAGATCTTCTTCTCTGAAACTAATGCGTTAATTGGAACCACACTTGGTCACAATTGTCCTTGCGTGGTCCCCTTTAAAAATCTTCACGTCATCAAAGAGGGCCCAAACGGGGATCTTTGTCGAATATTGGACCCTATATTTAAAGATTTTCTCCACTAAAAGTACCAGGCCAATTGGAACCAAACTTTGTCACAATGGTCCTAAGGTGGCCCTTTTAAAAATATGTCTGGCAAGTCCGTATCATATCCAAGATGGCCGCCAGCAGTGAATGTGGTTCTAGCATTTGACCCAATTGGGAAACATATTCAAAGATCTTCTCCTCTGAAAGTACATGGCAAATTTGAATTATACTTGGTCACAATGGTCCTTACTTGGTGTGTCCGGCATGTCCGCATAGCATCCAAGATAGGCGCCAGCGGGAAACACAGTTTAGCATTGGACCCTATTAGGAAATGTTTTTAAAGTTCTCCTCTGAAACTTTTTGGCCAATTCGAACCATGGAATTTATTCAAACATCTTTCTCTGGAAAATGCTAGGCCAATTAGAACCAAAGTGAGGCACAATGGTCAGATGGTCTTCGAGAAAGGTGTCAGTGGGTCTGCGCCCCATAAAAAAATAGCTGCTAATGGAAAACAAAGTTAAATTTTGGATTATATTACATCAATGTCTATATAAACAAACTTGAAAATGAGACCCTTAAACATTGGATTTATTTTGACTTAATGTGTGTCAGTCATGGCCCAGGTGAGCGATACAGTCTCTTGAGAACCTCCTGTTTTCCGTTTCTATGGCAACGGCGGCCAAACTGGAGGCAGAAAACGGAAGAAGAATAATGAAAAAAAGAAACAGAGCAAAAAAAAAATAAGAAACACAGCCGTTTGGGAATCCTAATAAGAATAACAAAGCAGCGAAAACCATTATTCTCAACACACTTCATTTGGGATACTTAATTATTATAGTTAAGCGAAGCAAACAAAGCAAAACATACATAGATATAAAAACAATTAAAAACAACAATGAAAAAATACCATATACCAATAAAAAAGAAGAAAAAAAAAGAGATGCGAATAAACCAAAAAAGCAAAAAAACAAAAACAAAAACAAAAAAACTAAAAACAAAAACAAGAATAAAAAAACACACAAACAAAACAAAACAAAAAAGCAAACAAACCAAATGACCCTTATCGCTTCTGTAATTCGATGCCGATTAGATTTATTAATTAAAAACTGCACATTTCTTTATTATATTTTATACAATATGTTGAATAGTTTTACACTGCCGATACCAGTTCATTTTTTTTCTCAACCAGTACAACGACCACACTGTGTTTATTTAAATGGGTAATTGTAATTTTTGTTAGTATTTCGCAGTTTAAATAATTTGTCAGCGATATAAAAATATCAGGAAATAAGCAATGCAATATTATTTTAAGACATTTGTGAGTATCATTTATTAGTTATTAGTTATTAGTCGAATGGAAATTAGCATATTTCAAAATGGCATGTTTAGTTCATTTATATGGTTATAATCAATGTAATACTAGCTTACGTCCGATTACTGCAGTGGGGACAACGTCATTATTTAGGGGAACCATTTCATTTACGCGGGACGGGGGACTTGGGCGATTTTGTAAATAGTTTATTTAACCTCGGTTACAGTGAAACTAAATATTTCAATCCTTCTTGTCACGAAAATAAATAATTTAATTTTGATTTGAAGATAAAAAATATATGGCTAGTACAAATAATTTGATGTGCCATCTGGTGAAAATAGGCACTTTCTTTGAGGTGGACATGAAAAAGAAAACATTATTCAGGGCAAAAAATCACCCCTCCCCGTAAAAAAAGAAATTAAATCGTTGTCCTCATACTAATTCAATATAGTGCCTTATATGATAAAATTGACACAGGTCTCAAGTATATATCAAGGATCTAAAAATATAATTTTCAAAGAGCTCTGTTTTTGAGAGTTCAAATTGTTAGTACTCTGTTTTTTTGCGTTATATTTGTGGTATTTGTGTGTTTTGTGGGCATGTAATGTCTTTGGTCTTCCGTCTTCTGGTGTTCTTGCTTTAACCTTGTATCTTGACTTTGATTTATGTGATCTTGTAATTTGTCCCTTCCGAACTCTACCGTCGTTGTTTTTTCATCGCATTACAAACCATATCAATATAGAACGCCATTTTGCAGAATTTTGGCAGATTTTAATTTCTTTTTTTTAATTATTATTATTTTCATTTGTTCAGAACATTGACGGTAATATTCCAGCTTCTCCTGTTTACGGAGTGTACAACAATCTATGTTTCACAGTTGATTCCTTAAACGAGAGCTAGCACAACATATGTAAACTTTCTCAATAGCCATACTTACTATCATCTCCGTGATTCCGTCTCATACGATCATTTAAAAACTTCTGATTAAAGAGCTATCCGTCCCTTGTGAAATATTTGAAGTTTCGGTCCAAACTTGATTCAAGATTATTTTTTTCATTTAGTACTGGGAAGATATATTTCTTTTTCACTGTCTATTAAGGTGTCTGCAGGGTATTAATTTCCTATTATAGAATTTCGTGAAATTTTCTGTGTAGAAGCACAATTGTATTATTGTTCAAAATATGAAATAAAATTTCGGGGTCACCGTGCATTTAAGCGCAAAATCTGAAACTGAAGATTTCAGGATTTTACAAAGAAATGACAGGGAAAATGATCACATGAGAGAATAGCTTGAAACATCTATTATAGAATTTTTTCATACTTTGCATGCGTTTAATTATCATTATGTAGTTAACATATAAAAAAATAAAAATTAGGGATCACCGTTGAAATAAGAGAGAAAAATTGAAAAATGTTAATTTCTCTAGCGATATCTTTGTTAAAATATTTTATCAAATTATCTCCCTTTAAAAATTTCTGTGTTCTGTAAATCCAGCAACAGATTTCAAGCTCATGTGTTTTAGCTCACGTTTTTGTAACGCAAATGTTATTAAAATGATTAGGAATATAAATTTTAAATACATTTGAACTTTCTTTTCATTTTAAATAACTATTTTGTTAAATTTCTTAATGAATGACACCTAAATGAACAATTATTAGACAAAAATGGCGGAATAATACCACTGAGACACCTTAATAGCAAGTGCTGTTGAGTTGCTACTTGACACTACCGCAATAGAAGGGGAGGTTTGACATGCCATAAAACCAGCTTAGAACGGGAGGTTTGACATGCCATAAAACCAGCTTAAAACGGGAGGTTTGACATGCCATTAAACCAGCTTAAAAAGGGAGGTTTGACATGCCATAAAACCAGCTTAGAACGGGAGGTTTGACATGCCATAAAACTAGCTTAGAACGGGAGGTTTGACATGCCATAAAACCAGCTTAGAACGGGAGGTTTGACATGCCATAAAACCAGCTTAGAACGGGAGGTTTGACATGCCATAAAACCAGCTTAGAACGAGAGGTTTGACATGCCATAAAACCAGCTTAGAACGGGAGGTTTGACATGCCACAAAACCAGCTTAGAACAGGAGGTTTGACATGCCATAAAACCAGCTTAGAACGGGAGGTTTGATATGCCATAAAACCAGCTTAGAACGGGAGGTTTGACATGCCATAAAACCAGCTTAGAACGGGAGGTTTGACATGCCATAAAACCAGCTTAGAACGGGAGGTTTGACATGCCATAAAACCAGCTTAGAAGGGGAGGTTTGACATGCCATAAAACCAGCTTACCTCATTATTTCTTTTGAAATGCCTGAATTGGGTCCAGACCATTACAACTGACAATTTTTCTGCTGGTTTTGTACATGAATGGTATTTTGCCCTTTGAATTTCGGCTCATGTCAATTCTGTTCCTTAATGTTACTATTTTATAGCCTGTGGTTAATTCTGTCTGTCTAGTACTTTCATTGGCGGATCCAAGGGGAGGGTTTCGGGGTTGGAACCCCCTTTTTTTCGGACAATCATGTATTTTTAATGCACATCCTGATGTTTTACTAAATAATACCCCAAAAATTTTCGCGCCTCGCTCCACTTGGCGAAATTTCCCTTTATTTTCTAATCGGACCCCCCCTTTTTTTTAAATTGCCTGGATCCGCGCCTGTCTTTGTTTCTCTGGATTTATTAAATGTACTGTCTTCCAGCTTCTAACTGGTTTGTTTTAAATAACAATCAGACATCTATGGATCTGGTGACCACCTTGTTGCTGATTGCCGACATGTTGCTGGTCACTATTTTTGCAGACTAGTTGCTGTTCATGTCATTTGTTGCGTTATTACTAGTTACGACCTTTGTGAACTTGTTGCTGGTCAAGACATTCGTGATTCGTTGCTGGTCACAACCTAAGTTAGGTTTTGTTGGCTACATACTTTGAAAACTTGTTGATGGACACATCCCCCGAGACTTTTTGAAATAAATTTAAAAACAAATTAAATTTTTATAATAATGTTAAAAAAAAAAAACAAAAACAAAAAAACAAAGAATAACACTTTTATTGTTGCTCTTCATGTTGATGTCCTCATGAGGCCTTCAACAATGAGCTTTGCTCATACCTCATAGTAAGTTCAAGACGACCCCTAGCACTGGTTTAAGCGGAATTCTTTGCTTATTGTCGAACAACGCTACAACCATGTCTTTGCTGGTAATGGATGCGGGGTTGTCAACAATTATTAATTAAACTGGCAAAGTGCTCCTACAATCACTGTCATCCTTTACCCGACAAAAGCACTAGCGTTTTAAGCTAGTGGACGATTACAACATAAAGACGAACACAGGGCACTCATATAGTCAATTGTAAGAAAACTTGGCATTATAAAAAAGTGAGATGTTGACACTTTAAAAAAGTGGTGTCTCAAATACTCAAGCAGTGCCTAACTTATTATAAAAGTAATCATAAGCATTTTCATCTTATACTTTACAGATATACAGGAATGAGTCACATTGCACTGATAAGCTGTAACGTAACTGCATGTCTACTTATACTGATAGCACTTGTGACACCAGGATGGTTTGGATTCGAAACTGAAACCACAGATAGTATTCTTATGGTAAGTAAAAAAAACAAAAAAACAAAAAACAAAAACAAAATTCTTTCATCAATTATCATATTGCATTTTCCAAGGGCACAATATAAAAATATGCATGTAATCCGCACGTAATCCGCTTTTACAGAGGAGCGATTAAATTGAACCATATCGTGGAAGTTTTGCGCCTGTCCCAAGTCAGGAATATGTTGGTCATTGGCTTGTCCTTGTCTTCTTATAAAATTTTTAGTTTCTTGATATTTACCCCATTTCCTTTTCTTTTTCATATTTAAGGTTGAACTAGAAATAATGCCAAGATATAGTTAAGATAAATAATAAATAAACCAATCAGCGCTAACCATTGATATAGAAATAACCACCTCACAAGCAACAACATGTCAACACCATGAGTAATAATCCGACCGCACATTTCTGAAGTTTTCTTTCTCATTTCCCAGTCACTGACCATTTAACTATAGGAAAGGAGACTGGGGTTTTCACAATGTTTTCGGAGCGCTTCGCGGGCAAGACTTTTTTCCAATATACACCGGCTTACTTAGCATTTTTAGCCAGTTTTTTCTTTCTAATGAACAGGGTGAAGGTCAGATTATTTTTGCAACCCAGAAAATTGTGTTTTTGCAAAGTTGGGACCAGAAACTAGTTTCTTAAAACATACCAACCCTACCGCCTAAAAATTGAATGATCCGTGCCTTACTAATAACCATTTAGAACTATTTCTCTAATACATTTCACATGTTTAGTTTGTGTTTTGCTTAGTTTTTAGTTTTAGCTTTATAGTGTTTTTACCTCCCCTAGCTATGCTAAGGTGAGAAGTTGCAATCATTTGGAGTCGGTCGTCTTGTTAACTTTTTATTCAAAGATCTTTTTCTCTGAAACCAGTGGCCAAATTGTAACCAAACTAGGTCAAAATAGACCTTGGATGGTTTCCTTTGAAGAATTGTGTCCGGCTTGTCCACAACTCATCCAATAGCCGCCAGCGATAAACATACTTTAAAAGAATGGCTTTCAAAGATCTCTAAAACTATTTGGAGCAAACTTGTCGATCCCCTTTTGAAGTTTGTGATTTTTATGTTCGTACCTTATCGAAATTGCAGCTAGCGAAGAACATAGTTTGAAATAAACGTCTTGTTGGAAATGCATTCGAAAATGTTCCATTTTGAAAGGGCTTATCCAATTGGAACAAAACCTGTTCACAATAGTCCTTGAAAAATTGTGTCTTACTATTCCACAACTCATCCAAGATGACAACCAGCGCTTACATTGTTTAACATTGCGTCTCTATAAGAAATGCATTCAAACATCTTCTCCTCTGCAACCATTGAGCCCTTGTGACCCACTTGGTCAAAATAGTTCTTGAGTGGCCCATTTCCACAATTGACCTGAAAGCTGATTCTATTTTTAACCTTACAATATCTAAATTTTTGTAAATTTTGTTGAAAACTAAGGAGTATCTCCCTCTTGCAAAGCTCTGTCCTTAGCTGATTTTGGCTTTACATTTAGACCATTTTGGTTATTTGATCTCTACCTGTTTTTAAAGATCTTTTAAGTTTATGGTCTTCCAATCGTTTAGATTTTATCTACACTGAAGAGACATAAGCTGTCGAAATGCGCATATGCAGAATTTAAATTCACAGTAATTTCGGTATTTAGTTATTTGTTACCACTGGGTCGATGTAACTGCTTGTCGACTGTAAGTCCCCGAGGGTATTCACCAGCCCAGTAGTCAGTACTTCGGTGCTGACCCGAAAGCCGATTCTATTTTTAACCTAACAATATCTAAATTTTTGTAAATTTTGTTGAATACTAAGGAGTATCTCCCTCATGCAAAGCTCTGTCCTTAGCTGATTTTGGCTTTACATTTAAATCATTTTGGTTATTTGTTCTCTGTCAGTTTTTAAAGATCTTTTGAGTTTATGGTCTTCCAATCGTTTAGATTTTATCTGCACTGAAGAGACATAAGTTGTCGAAATGCACATATGCAGAATTTAAATTCACAGTAATTTCGGTATTTAGTTATTTGTATCTGGGTTGTCGTTACCTCATCCAAAATGACCGCCATAGTTTGATAACGGGACCGTATGGGATATGCATTCGAAAATATTCTTCTCTTAAAAACAATTTGAACGAAATTTGGTGGCAATAGTCCTTGGGCTCTCTTTTACAATTTTTCATTCAAGATGGTCCAAAGTGAAAAGATCTTCTACTCTGAAATAGCTGAGTAAATTGGAGCCAATTTTGGTAACTAAAGTGGTCTTCTTTAAACTTTGTGATTTTTTTATTCGTACCTCATCCAAAGTAGCTGCCAGGGGAGAACATAGTTTAACATCAGACTTTTTGGGAAATGTATCAAAACATCTTCTTCTCTTAAACCACGTAGGAAATTGGAACCAAACTTGGTGACAATAGATCTTTTGTGGTCCCCTTTAAAGTTTGTAATTTTTATGTTCATACCTCGTCCAATATGACCGCAAGCAGAGAACATAGTTTAACATAAGACCCAATGAGAAATGCATTAAAATATATGTTCTCTGAAACCACTTGACCAATTGAGACCAAACTTTGTCCAAATAGTCCTTTGGTGGTTTTTTTTTTAATTATGTCCGACGTTTCTGCATCTCATTCAAGATGGCCGCCAGCGGGGAACTTATTTTACTAAAGAGACCAAATGGGAAATGCATTTTAAGATCTGCTAATCTGAAACCACTGGGTCAGGTGGAACCAAACTTAAGTGAAAAATATCCTTAAGTGGTTCCCTTCAAAGTGTGTAATGTTTATGTTCGCGCTTCTCCAAAGATGAAAGAGGAACATAACACTGAACATAGGGACCCTATGGGAAGTCCATTCAAAGATCTTTTTGAAAGCACTGGGCCGATTAGAACCAAACTTGGTCACAATAGTCCTAAGGTGGTCTCCCTCAAGAGTTGTGACCGGCTTGACAACAACTCAGCCAAGATATTCTCCAGCGGAAACATAGGTTAACATAGGAATCGACCCCATGGAAAATGTATTTAGAGATCTTTTTCTCTAAAACCACTGAGTCAATTTGGACTATGGTCTTTGAGTGGTCCACTTAAAAAATGTACCTTTATTGGTCCCACCTCATCTAAGATGGACAACAGTGGAAAACATAGTTTAACAAAGAGACATTATTTTAAATGCATTCAAAGGTTGTCTTCTTATAAACAGCTAAGCCAATTGAAGCGAAACTTGGTGGCAATAGTTCATGTATGGTCCCTTCAAAGATTCGTACCCCATTAAAGATGACCACCAGCGGTAAACAAAATTCAACAAAGAAACCCAATGGGAAATGCATTCAAAGGTCTTCTCTGAAAACACAAAGCCACATGGAACAAAATTTGTCCAATTTGTCCTTGGGTGGTCTCTTTCAACACTGTGTCCGGCTTGTCAACACTTCAATCAAGATGGCCGAATGCGATAAACAATTTAGCATAGGGACCCTCTGGGAGCATGAAGTTGGTAGAAAGACCCTCTGTGAGATGCATTCAAAGATCTTTTCCCCTGAAACCTCTAAAGCCAATTGAGAAACTTAGCTACAATAGTCCTTTGTAGGTCCCTTTTAAAGTTTGTGTTTTTTGTCTGTACCTCATCCAATATTGCCACTAGCAGAGAAACACACTTTATCATGGGGACCCTATGGGAAATGCATTTACAAATGGTCTTCTCTGACACTACTGGGCTTATTTGAACCATACTTAGTCTTTTGGTGATCACCTTCAATTTTTTTTAATTTATAATCGTTTTACCTGATCAAAGATGACTGCAAGCGGGGATTATAGTTTTAGTCAGGGCTCTAAGTAAAATGCATTCAAAGATCTGCACCTCTGAACCAGCTGAGCCAGTTGTCACATACGTCTTTAAAAGGTCTTGAGAGCCTCTTGTTTCTCAAATACTTCGAAAACACGTTGATCAATGTTGTGTGTTTCAGGTGCATTTGAACATGTTTTACTGCATAGTATGTACAAAACAAGGAACAATCAAGGACTGCTCGACAATGACTGTAGCCTCTGCCGTCTCCAAAATTCAGTTTTCGATGGGAGGTATTTAACAGAAGAGATTTTCAACTTAGTAGTAAATACCGTATAAATGGTCCTTTTGCGGTTTGAAAATTCGCAATTTTTATCAAAGCTGTTTGATTTTATTTTCGCGGGATGATATATTCGCGTGTTCTTATCATTTCCTGCATAAAGTCTCATTTAAATCATATATTGCGGTATGCAATTTTCGCGACCTCAGAATAACCGTGAATAAAGCGAAAATTAGGTACCCGCGAAAATAACCATTTATACGGTATTATGTAAAAGGAATACTATTGTTAATTGCTTGAACATGAATATAAATTTACATGTAAAATTTGTATGATAAGAATGAAGAAAACAACTATTACCTTAAATGTTGATGAAAATGAACCTAAGTGAAGCCGGGTTGATTTTGTAGGCATATAACACAATCAAACACCGTCTCAGGTTCGTAGGTTTATTTGTATAGTTGGAATTATATTCATAACAATAACACATGAGAAGTATAAGTATAAAGATGACCCTGCAAGTAGTAAGATAAAAATACATAAATTCCAGTACAAGAAGAATAACTCTTACTACTAATATTAATCAGTGTGAAAATACTATGTACTGTACTGCATATATATATATATATATTAATAAAAATATAACTTATCTCATTTTGTCAACCATATATGTATGTGACATAAAGTTGTCAGAAATGCTATTCATTCGATTCAAAATAATTACTCCATATTTCTACATTCCACAGTCATACTAAGATAATGAAAATATATCGAGCAAAACTACATGCTTAACTCAATGAAATAAAAATAACATAAATAGTAACAAGCAATAATTAGGCAAAATAGCTGTTAAAAATATCAAGCAATAAGCAAAGCTAAAAATATGCAATAATACAATACTAACCTCACATGAGGTGCAAAGGCCCTCAAGGTTATGTATGTATAAATCTGGTATGGTTTTACATCATCATCATCATCATAGTTCTCAACAATATAGTACACACTGCAAGAACAATACGGGACTCATAAATTATGTGTCCTACGACAAAAATATATGTCGTTTCAATCTATTTAAGGTGTCTGCAGGGTATTAATATCCTATTATAGAATTTTGTGAAATTTTCTGTGTAGAAACATAATTGTATTATTGTTCAAAATATAAAATAAAATTTGGGGGTCACCGTGCATTTAAGCGGAAAATCTGAAACTGAAAATTTCAGGATTTTGCATAGAAATGATAGGGAAAATGATTATATGAGAGGGTAGTTTGAAAAATTTATTATAGAATTTTTTCATACTTTGCATGTGTTTAATTATCATTATGTAGTTTACATATAAAAAATTAAAATTAGGGGTCACCGTTAAAATAAGAGAGAAAAATTGCAAAATGTTAATTTCTCTAGTGATATCTTTGTCAAATTATTTTATCAAATTATCTCCCTTGAAGAATTTCTGTGTTCTGGAAATCCAGCAACAGATTGAAAGCTCATGTATTTTAGCTCACGTTATTGTAACTAAAATGTTATAAAAATGATTAGGAATATAAATTTTAAATACATTTGAACTTTCTTTTCATTTTAAATAGCTATTTTGTTAAATTTCTTAATGAATGAAAACTAAATGAACATTTATTAGACAAAAATGGCGGAATAATACCACTGAGACACCTTAAATCAAACACAAAAATAGTTCCATCGATTTATCATAATAAAAATATTATATCAATTCAATTGTTTAGAACTGAATTTTACCCTTATTTTATGCAATAAATTTACAAGAAGGTACATACTGTAAATCTATACCATTTACTCCATCTTTTATATATATTTTACTATTATTTCATATTATGTTCATATTTATAATAGTTTATATCATTTTAAATAGTTTAATGATTATTTTATATGCTTTTAAAATAGTTTTATATACTTCCACACAGATCTGACTCATTCATCTCATTCCCTCATTCATTCTGTCATTCTCTCATCTCAAACATACTAAATATTAAATATTGGACTATTAAAATATTGTTAATAAAGAAAGTGAGGAAAACTGACCTGATTAAAGAATAAATGAATTCCAAGAACAAATAGTCCAAGATTACAACATCATATAACAAGACCAAATTCTATGGACATCTATACCAG